>JANHMN010000017.1:59933151-60016585 GCA_030674055.1 Rhabdomys pumilio
ACACACACACACACACACACACACACACACACACACACACACACACACGCCGCCGCCGCCGCTGCCGCCGCCCCTCTGCTGCCTCCGCCGCCGCCGCCGCCGCTGCTGTCTTCATCAACAACCACATCACATCATCTTTCTGTTGCTGGACACCTGGATTGGCTCTGTCACTTAGCTCTAGAGAATGGTGTTATAGTCTGTGATGTGCTGGAGTCCCTTGGATGAGTTCTTCGGCTGAATACCCAGGATTGAGATGACTGTGTCTTATAGTAGCTCTATTTCTTTTAGAAACTCTGCATTTATTTCCACACCGCCGACTCGCTCATATTCCCACTGTTAGTTTTATCAAGATTCCCTTTTGTACACACCCTCACCAGCATTAGCTGTTTGTTTTCTTGGTGACTACCATTGTCCTGTCTGAATAGGAAGGCTGATGCTCCATTTTAAGTAAACTGACCAGACAAACATGTTTGCAGGAATCAACCCAATCAACTTAGCTGTTGGTTGTTTTCCTGGACATAAATTTTCTGGAAAAGCCACCTTGACTCATAAAGCTAAGCATTTATAGGATTTCTAGATATAAGTTCTTTAGATTTAAGTTAACTTCCCTACTCTGTGATGCTGCTTTGTTAGTTACTAAGTAAGCACGCAGTATCAGGTACTCGTTGGGTGCTGGCCAAAGGTAAAAGAACAAGACGCTTACAATGGGGATTAAGCTATCTGATTTTACGAGAACTTGGCATTTTTCCAATGAATAATACGGTAGAGATAAAAAAAAAAAAAAAAAGAAAAGAAACATTTTAGAAGGGCCAGAGAAATTGCTTAGCAGTTAAGAGAACTTACTATCCTTCTAGAAGACCCAGGTTCAGTTCCCAGCACCCACATGGTGGTTCACAACCCACCCATTTGTAACTACAATTCTAAGGTATCTTAGATCCTTTTCTGACCTCTTTGGTCACTGGGTGTGTACATGGTGCATATACATACATTCAGGCATAACATTTACACACACAAAATAAAGTTTCCCTCATTAGATGTAACTAGCACTGGATGAAAAATTGGTTTATTTTTACAACAGTCATTTCTATGGGAGCATTAAGAGACAAATTAGCCTTTGTTCTGAAATGTTGGTTACCAAGGGTATTCAGTTACTGTGGATAGACATCAGTTTCTACCCAAGTCATGGTCCCATTGACTTTTGTTTAAAGGAACAGGTCTCTAGGAATCCTTGATCTTGCTGGTCCTTATTCTGTGCTCTGATTTGCTCTGCTCTTTCTATATACGGTCTTCTCTAATTTTCTTATATTTAACAGTTGCCATAATCAGCAAAGCAACAGACGCCAGCATTTTTCTTTTTTTCTCTAGACTTCAAGAGAGAGGTAAAGGGGCCAACTCAATCGATATCCTCTTTTACTTTTTCTAAAGTTGTCTCCCAGGATTCTTTATGACTTAATGTTGGATCACTTTATAGAAACTGTAGAGCATGTTGAGAGGAAGCCTGGTGGAATTAGCTCACAGGATTGGGAAGCCAATGGGGATAGGGTGAATCAAGATGTGGGTATTAGATTTGCAACTCTGGGTGATTAACATTTTAGTATATGCTTCAGGATTCTCAATTGTAAACAAAAGATAATACTGTGATGTTTTAACAAGGTGTGCATTAGTGTGTGTGTGTGCACTCGAATGTGTTCATGCCTACCTGTGAATGAATGTACAAGGTGGAGAAAATAGGAATGAATGAGAAATACTTTTTTTTGCCTAGCACAGAGCGTCATAAAACTCAAAATAGTAACATTAATTGTGTTTTATAAGAGAAGTGTGACCGCAGTGTGGTTACCATAGCAAACTCCATTATTATTTGCACGCAAAGCCTACAGATACTACCAATACTACAAACACAATTTCTTTTAATTAAGGATGTTGATATTACAATTGACCAAGTAGCTGGTAGTCTAATGAACGCCTCCTCTGTCCTAGCCATGTCCCCAAAGAGCCAAGTGATTCAGCAACACTGAGCTCATTGAATTCCCTGTTTCACCCGGATAATTGGAGCCGAAGAGAAACAATTACAGAGCGTTACAAAGCAGAACATAATAAAAAGAGGTACATTTTGGGAATCAGAAAATCCTTTGTGAGAATAAGTCCAGGTGTGACCTCTTTGCCCTTATCCATGGGGCATTTTATATAATATGTTAATCAGGTCTTAAAATTTAGTTGTATTCAATAAGAGGTATTAAAATGCAAATAACACTATATTCAAGGAAGCTTTAAAATCAGATTATTATTTTAAGATGTGTTATTTCTTTTAATTATGTATATCTGTGGACCATGGGTATGTGCACATGAGTGCAGGGGTCTTCAGAGGCCAGGAGAGGGCATCAGATCCCTTTGAGCTACAGTGAGAGGTGTTTGTGAGCTGCCTGATGTGCATACTGTGGACCAAACTTTGGTCATCTCTTTTTTTTTATTATTGGATATTTTATTTTTTTACATCTGAGATGTTATACCCTTTCCTGGTTTCCCCTTTGGAACCCCCTATTCATCTCCACTCCTCCTGCTTCTATGAGGGTGCTCCTCCACCCATTCACCCACCCACTTCCACCTCACTGCCCTGGCATTCCTCTACACTGGAACATCGAGCCTTCACAGGACCAAGGGCCTTTCCTCTCGTTGATGCCAGACAAGGCCATCCTCTGCTACATATGTGGCTGGAGTCATGGGTCCCTCCATGGGTATTTTTTGGTTGGTGGCTTAGTTCCTGAAAGCTCTGGGGGTGGGGGGTCTGGCTGATTGATATTGTTGTTCTTCCTATGGGATTGCAAACCCCTTCAGCTTCTTCAGTTCTTTCTCTAACTCCTCAATTGGGGACACCGTGCTCAGTCCAGTGGTTGGCTGGGAACATAGGCCTCTGTATTTGTCAGGCTCTGGCTGAGCCTCTCAGGAGACAGTTATATCAGGCTCCTGTCAGCATGCACTCCTTGGTATCTGCAATAGTGCCTGGGTTTGGTGTCTGTATATGGGATGGATCCCCAAGTGGGGCAGTCTGTGGATGGCCTTTCATTCAGTCTCTCCTCCACTCTTTGTCCCCATATTTTCTTTAGACAGGAGCAGTTCTGGGTTAAAAATTTGGAGATTAGTAGGTAGCTCCATCCCCTCAACCAGGGGCCTTGTTTAATCTCTGGATATGGTCTCTTAAAGCAGTCTGTGCTCTTAACTGCTGAGCTATCTCTCTCCATTTCCTAACCATATTTTAAAATTTCATTTAAAATCAGTTAAGAACCTGCATTAGGTAGGTCATGGGCCTAGGGCAAAACCGACTACTACTATTATTATCATTATCATCATCATTATTATTATTATTATTATTATTATTATTATTATTATTAATTCTATTATTATTCTGCAAAGAAACAGCAATAAAATAATCGCTAATGATATATTGATATGCCCATAGATCAGAGTATCATAGATCAGTCATCATCAGAGAAACTCCTTGCAGTAGATGGGAACTAACACAGAGAGACCCACACCTGAACACTGTGCAGAGACTGAGAAACTTTGGAACACCTAGTCCTAAATGGGATGTCTTCATCAAGCCCCTCCCCTCACGGCTCAGGGATCTGTGTGGAAGAGAAGCCAGAAAGACTGTAAGAGCCACAGGTGATGGATGCCTCCCAGGAAACAGTGTCTTCCAGATACAACAGGACAGATGCACAGGTGATCTCACAGAGACTGGCAGAATGCATGAGGCCTGCATGGGTTCATGCCACATGGAGTCCCAGCACTGAGAGGGGCAAGTGGACACGGGGTCCAAGTCCTAACCAAGACTCTACCTGCAACTGATACCTGCTCGTAAAGGGAAAATGAGTTTTGCCAGTGGAGCGTCACTGAGTATATCAACCACGCTCTGGGGTTATCATTTTGTTGTGTTTTGTTTTTAGGGAAAGAAGAATGGAGAGAAAAAGGGAGAGATGGAGAGAAAGAGAGAGAGGAAGAGTGAACGTGAAGTTAAGTGGGGAGGGACCTGAGAGGAATTGGGAGAGGAGAAATACAATAAAAATAACCTATAAGCTTTTTAAAATTAAAAGTTCCTTTTAAAAAATTCAAAGAGAGATTATGTCAGGAGCATCACATGCCACCAAGCCACAGCTGTGTGCCTTCTTTCTGTTCTTGCATCCTGGCTTGTCTACCTAAGTTTGGCACTTGGCTGTCACAAACAAGCTAGAGGCATCTGGCCTTTTTGCTCCTCTTTTGGTGGGGAGCCAGTACATCCTAATCCCTGGCACCTGTGGTGATACATGTGGAAAATATGTAAAGGCATATATTAGTCTGTGGGGTGTAGAGAGATGTACTCTACAAGAGGAAGACAAAGCAGTCTGCTCTCGGCTACAGAGGAGGAGAAGGTAGTATGGCCATAGATACAGAACTGAAACTGATGTGGATGGATGCTAAGCAATGTGAGTGGCCACAGAAACCACAAGAGATAAGGAATGCCTTTCCACCCTAGCAACACTGGAGGAAGCATGACCCTGGTGACACCTTGCTTTTGACCCCGTGACATTGAACTTGAACCTCAGTCTGTTCATCTTGTCAGAGAATGAAGTCCTGGTGTTTTACACCACTGTTTTTGATCATTCTTAGAGCTTGGAATTAATACAGAGAATTAAAGTGAGATTTCTTTGCAAGCGTCCTTTAAAAGAGAGAAACTTAAGAAGCCCCATTGCTGTTCCTCATCCTCTGTACCCACCTGCACCACCACCCCACTTTCTTGCCTGGATCCTATTCAAAAGATTCTGGTTACCTAGATGCTTAGAAATATGTGTCTGACATTTTTAGCTTCTATAAAGTTCTGCTAGCAAATAGAAACAATTTTGAGGAAAAGCACCTAACAGTCTGTCATAGTTAGTATAGGGGAACAGTTGGCATTGAAGCAAAATGCACCAGTTAAACACCAAAGTCAAGGGGCTGCTGTCTGTGGGGTTGGAGCCTTTACTACACTCCTTAATGAAACACTATCATGAGCACCCAATACTAGGCTGGCTTTCCTACCACACGAGCCATTGTGTTCTATGTTCCGTGACAAAGCAGACACAAACACTGTCCAGGTGATTGGCACCTCTCAGGGATGAAGTCTAGATTTCTCATGGCTTGGTTGACCTTTCAAGTCAGCAGACACGCAAGGCTGGTGACCTTCCCTGACAACTTTCAGCTAAAGACTTCCAGCTCTTTGTTCTGCCTTCTAAGACGCTGTCCACCACAAGGCAGGTATCTTCCCAGTGTCTACTTCTGTGTAACTTCAGACAGCTGAAGCTGAGCTCGGAGGTATGCACCTATAGTTCTAGCTACTCAGGAGTCTGAGGTGGGAGGTTTGCTTATTCAAGAATTCAAGGCTACCTTGTGCAACACAGCAAGATCATGCATCAAAGCAATGCAGGCTGTGGATCTGACTGAGTCGGTAAAATATCTGCTTCAAAAGTGAATTCCAACCCCCAGGAAATCAGGAACAAACTGTAATCTCAGAGTTTCAGTAGCATAGGAGGCAGATAACACAATTCCTGAATACTTGTCGGCCAGGTAGCCTGTCACATGCGATGGCAAAATAAGAGGCCATGTCTGAGGGCCGAAGACAAGAACCCATAGCCTGCTGACTTAGTCACTTAGATGATTTTCCTGGTGTCTCTTCACCCACTGACTTTGTGGCAGCTGGGAGTCTTGCTTCTTGCCTCTAAGACTGAGTACTTGTGTTACCGCTGGCTTCATTCTGAATTGAAGAGCTCTGAATGCCTTGTGGCAGGCTAGCCTCAGCAGCTAAGGATGAGGTCTTTGCCAAGAGACTCCTCTGCTGAGGGCATTTTCTGAAATTAAGTAACCTTCAGATATGACTAGTTCACCATCTCCCCCAAGAGAACACATCTTTTATTTTTCCTTCATTAATTTAAAATATGTAGAAGGCTTTGGCTTGGCTCACAGAGGATTGTATAGCACAAAGTCTTGCCATCTGGAAAGTTCTTGTCTTGCTGCTTTCCAGTAAGACTACATTTAAAGGGAAGATACACAACAAACACCAGGTGATGTGGCTCTTTGCCCAAAAATAATTTGCTTATGTCGATGCACAGCTAGGGACAACTGGTGTTTGAAATCTCTTACTTAAGGAATCGTTCTATTCCTATTAGGCTAGTGATTGTCTGTGGGGCCGTGGGCTGTGAAAAGCAGCTGGGTGCTTGGTCGAGCACGAGCTTGGAACCCCGGACCATTATTGGACAGCAGGAGTTCAGCTCTGCTCCTGGGCCCTGGTTCTTTTCATTTAGCTTCAGTCCTC
This sequence comes from Rhabdomys pumilio, assembly GCA_030674055.1. NCBI lineage: Eukaryota > Metazoa > Chordata > Mammalia > Rodentia > Muridae > Rhabdomys > Rhabdomys pumilio. The sequence continues at coordinate 59,939,471 of JANHMN010000017.1, forward strand.
CACAAGCACTCCTAGGTCTATGGCCTACAGTCACAAGGAACAGGCCTCAGGCCCTAGAGAGATTTACATACTAATGAGGTACCTGAAGGCCAAAGGGTGGAGCCAATTAAGCATTCTTCCCCAGCTCCTTCCCCCTTCTCCCTCCCTATTTAACTCAGGTCTGCCCTGGATTTTACAGGGGCTGCATCCAGATCCATCCACCATCTGCCATGACATTAAAGCCTGTAAAAACCCATGGACTTTCTTGTGTCATTAGGACCGTGCCCATGAGGAACTGTGGAAAGGCCTTTAATGAGCCACAGCAGCAGTGCCTAACTACCCACAGTCTGGAGGAATCTCCTATGTTCCCAGACGCATTACCCACAATTGTCCTGGCTAGTGGAGCTCTGTTGACTAGCTATGTAGTGGGTCTCTCAAGCATGGCTGAAGTTTCTCAGAGAGCAAGAGTTGTGAAAATCCAGGCTTTTAATGAAAACCGATGCTATATCATGGGGTTAGAAGCCTTCAGTGCTTTATCAGGCGATAGATAAGATTTTCAATCGGCATTCTGTTCATTTCTAGAATAGCTCAGTGGTTCTGGGCCTGAGTTAACTGCCAACATCTCTGCAGAGAAGTATTTGCCACTCTAGTGCTACTTATTCAGTAAGTAACCAGAACTTTAAAGCAAAGGCTCCAGGGTATTAAAGTCCCTTATCATGCCAGGAGTCATGGGAGAGACTAGAAGGAGCCCTTGCATGAAGTATCAGCTAGTAGGGAGCAAATAGTTCCGACTAGGTCATGGTTCCACTTTGCTTTCTATTGCTCTGATTAAATATGACGACCAAAAGTAGCTTGTGTAAGAAAGGGCTTCTTTTCTTTATACCTCCAGAACACAGTCCATCATTGAAAGGAACCAGCATGTAAACTCCAAGCAGGAACCTGGCGGCAGTAGTCATGGAACAATATTGTTTATTGGCTTGCTTCCTGGCTTTTGCTCAGCTAGCCTTCTTGCACATCCCAGGACCACCTGCCCTGGAATGGGAGTACCCACAATGGGCTGAACCCTCCTCCCACATGAATCACCAATCAAGTTAGTTTCTGGCAGACATGGCCACAGGCCAATCTGATGAAGAAAAACAAAATCAGTTCCCAGGTTACTCTAGATTGTGTCAAGTTGAGAATAAAAATTAACTAGGGCAGACACTAAGATGTGAATGAATAGTGCAAAAATGGAAAACCACCCAACAACATGGATGGCATGGGTCCTAGGTGGGATTTCACGTTAGCCAACTGCCTTCTGCATGCCTCCCCATTTTCTTGGGCACCTCCAGTCTCACAGGAGTACAGACTTTCTCCCTCTTAGGATGAGGCTGATTTGTGGCTATACCTGTCCTTTTCATCCTTTCTCTCTTCTCTATAGAGCTGCCTATACCCTGTGATTGGTTTGTGCAGAGCCTTGTTCTTTTGATCCGATAAGTGAGACTGAGCTACTGTGTGACTCATCCATATGTTGGTCAGCAGTCATGATGCAAAAAACAAAATAAACAGACAAAGAAACAAAAAACTAACTATGTGCAGGGTTTCAAATTTTCTAGTAGCCGTAATAATATTAAAAGAAGCCTGTAAAATGGACATTTAAAATACGTGTAGATCAGTGGTTGGAACGCATGTGATTTCAACATACCACACTGGCTACCTCTCAATTGCTCCTTAGACACCATTATTAATGGTCATAGCAGTTCTAGACTTGATCTTGGTGCCATGCTGTGGTCTGAACTATGGTGATTCGAAGGCTAGCATTTCAGCAAGCTCTTATGATGTTTCAGGAAAGCCTGTAAACCAAATATTCTGTGGCAAATGAGTCCTTACTGGGCCTTTCACCTTCTCTGCTTAGGCAGATATCTACTTTGCATATTTGCGTATCTGCCGAGATGTTTTTTAACCTTCTGAAATATCATTCTTGGTAATTCTTAGGAAGAGATAGAATGTGGGGAAAGGCACATAATACATTTATTCTTGTGTGCTAAACAAGGTCAGAGACTTTAGAAACCCAGGCTGGTATCAGATGGGTATACTGTGTCTTGCTTTCTCCTTCTGTTTGTCCCTTTGAGGCCCTCCCTCGTAGTGTTTGCTTTTCTCCTCTGTTGATAGCTGAGTCTCAAACACCTTGAGTTGTCTCTATCAGGAACACAGTATTTATATTTAAATGAAATTAGTCAGAAGAGCAAATGAAACACACTATAACCATATAATTATAAACCACACAATTTTTCCCAGACAAAACCCCCTATAAGTAATTACCTTGGGGCTTCTGGGGTGGCACAGAGGGTTGGGTGCTTACTTGTCAAGCTTGAAGACCTAAGTTTGATTGAGATTGATCTTTGGGAACCATATATCAAAAAAAAAAAAAAAAAAAAAAAAAGACAACCAACTCTCAAAAGCTGTTCTCCAACCTCCACATTATACTGTGGTATGTACATACCCTGCCATTCAACCTCCAGAATAAATGTAATAAAAATGTTTTTAAAGCAAGACAAAGTTTCAAATCTTGGGGAATAATAGCAGCTGTGACCTTGCCAAAAATTCAGGACTAAAACTAGATATTTGACTAGAAAACAAACAAGCAAACAAAAACTATAACAACAAAACCCCACTTTTACTGTCTTCTTTTCCCTTTTGTATCATATTAAGGGTGAAACCCAGGGCTGCATATGCATTGGCTTAGCATTTTGGTGCTGAGCCAGATCACCTGGCCACAGCTACACAGAACGGAATACCTAGATGTAGACAAGCAGAGTCCAGTCTTTTGACACTAAAACATGGAATGGTCATCAGCGATGCTAGAGAACCATGTAAACAAAGTACAAAAACTTAGCCAAAAAAAATCCACCCTCATAATATTTTAAATAAATTTATGATTCTGTGTTAATCTGTATCCACAGCCACAGGTTGGGCATTCCTAGAAACTTTTTTCCTCGGAGAATAAAATGGTTGTTGTTGATTGCTATTGGTTCTATTTGATAATACCGTCACTGACCTATGACACCCGATCACCCTTTAGTGTTGGTATTCTTTAAGCAATCGCCTCAGGGGCACAGAGGGCTCTTGGGTTGTAGACACTGAATGTCAGCTGAGGAAAAGTAGAAATTCTTAGAAAAACCAAAACACTCTGTAGTAAAAAATATTAAAATCCCAGGGTACCTACTCTGCCTTAGGTTATTGAGTTCTTGGAAGAAAGACACACTCACAGTCTTTATATTTACAATATGCTTTGAGCAGCACAATAGCTGGGCATCTGCCTACCTTCCTTGTGGTTAGAATCTACTTTTCTAATAATATTCCTGAATTATTACTTACTATGTTTCATCATGGCTGCTCTTAGCTCCAATTGGGCAGCCCTCAGGGTCACGCTCTCCTCTCTCTTAACCATGGTTGGTGTCTCTCTCCTCTCCTCCATAGTCTCTTCTTCTTCTTCAATCCCAAGCCTGAGAAACCTAAACCCTGCCTATGTCTTTCTGCTCAGCTATTGGCTATTGGTACCTTTATTTACTGGCCACAGGGCCATTTAGCATCTTACTTGCTGACTTTCTTAACTCTGGGACACCAGTCTTGAGGACCCCAAATTAGCATTGAAATGTAAGCAGCATTAGGCCAATCCACTACAACATTCCGTGATCCATGCCCTGCCCCACTACAATTGGTGCCATGTGTGTAGGTATAAGAGAGTCTTGGAAAATGTGCCATTTGCTTTTTAGTTCCTAAGGTGGCAACTCTGAGAGCAGGTTAAATTTATGAGCCAGTGATGATGGATGGAGGATGCCTATCAGGCTGTCTTGAAGGATCTGAAGATGCCAAGCATTTTACAGATAACATTTCATTTGATCCTCACAGCTGCTTTTCAGTGTGTGTTTATTCAGTACTCTCCACTTGTAAGGACGTCGAAGTGGTCAATTAGTTCACTCAATTCACGAAGAAGATCCTTTGTGGTTTTGTCCACCTCCACCATCACTGTCACTAAATAGCTACCTCCACTTCCATGTCTTTTAACTTCCACATGCCTCAGGTGAAACTGGGAATGCTTGATTGATACTTTTCCCCATGAAGGCAGAGTGAGGGAAAGGAAAGATGTCTGGCTAGGGAAATTAGGACAGCATGATATATTTTTTTGAGATAGGAAGAACATTTTTTTTTTTTTGTCAAACATTACATAAGCTCCATCTTGGGTGGGTTTAGTAGGTGGTACCTGTCAGTCACCCCAGTGGCTGATGAAGGTAGTAGGTGTCTGTAGTTCAGGAGAAATTTCATATAATTAACTAATCACTAAAAGATTGATGATCACAGCCAAATCAGCACCACCTGCTTAGACTCCTTTTCTTTCGAATTAACAAGGTAAGTGTTTATTTATTTATTTTTCATCAAGGGAGAAGAAATGGGGAAAATGACTGGCGGATGTAAGTGACTTCTCTTCTGCTTAACAACACTGGGAGTCAGCATCTTGGATAAGCCCTGAAGATGCCCACTTCCTGATACCATGAGTGGATTACACCTAGGAGCTTTTAGTGAATAAGGCAAGCAAAGGTAATGAAAGGAGACACATAACCAAACCATAGGCAGTATGGCTTCTACTTTCTAGGTAGACTTCCTTTGTTTCCTTGACTATCATGTCTTGGGGAAGAAAATAGTCATGTTTCCTATTCCCCCAAGGCAGTGATTATAGGGTTCTCACTGACTATCAGCCCCATAGTCAAAAGAAAAAGTCAGTACAACAATCCATAAGGAACAGACAGAATTTTGTTTAGATGAGTGAGTAAGCTTGGAGGGAGATCCTTCACCAGCTAAGTGTTCAGACATGCCCCTAGTCCTGTAGGCAACCTCAGAGCTCAGCCTTTTCTAGATCCCCAAGTAAAGCAGGACTTCCAACTTGCAGATATGGGATAGGCTAAATGTATGCAGTTCATCTGCTAGGTTTATGGTGACTTGTTAAAGACAATAGATAACAAAGCGTTAAAAAGGGAACATAGAGCCTTGTGGCAGTGAGACGGTTCTAATGCTTTCTTAGTCCAAGAGCCAATAGACTATCTTCAAAGAGATGACCTATTTGGCCAATTAAAACCTGTTCTAAGAATCAGTGTGTTTGGCTCACTGTCATGAGAGAACACTGCATGGGAGGCAGCCATATTTGGAGCAGACACTGGGCAGCAATAGCTAATGCATGAGTCAAGTACACTGTGGGAGCAATGGCGGAATCCTGGGACCCAGAAAAACCCAAACAATAACTACACAGCGAAGGCTTTCAACAGCATTGAGGCATTCAGATAATGATCAGGAGAATTAGCGATTTTCCTTACCCAAATGAGTAAAGAAATAAATGACGACTTTCTCAGATAAATGAGAAAAAAATACAAGTTGATGAGTAAAACCTTCAGTATTGTTTTTTTTTTTAAAGCAATTTCCTCTTCCTTCCTATAATAGTTATGATTGGCTCACAGTTTGAGGAAGGCAGAGGAAGTCTATCCTGTGGTGATTCATAAGACAGCTGGAGCACGAGGCAGCTGGTCGAGTCTAGTCTTTAGTCGGGAAGCAAAAAGACGCGAGTATATATGGTCAGCTTGCATTCTCCCTCTTACCAGTGCCCCTGGGACATCCCTGCCCACATTCAAGTCTCCTCACGGTCACTCCCAGAGGTGTATTCCCATTGCTAAGTTATATGTGTTAAGCTCATAGTAAAGGTTGGCCATATTTCCTATCTCCTTAGAGTGGTCTTTTTAAAACTCACCTTGGCCTTCTATAATGTACTTCTATAAAGTAGAAGAAAAAAAAAAAAGCCTGGGAGGCTTAAATAACAAAAATTTTGTTTGCTTGCAGGCCTGGAAGCTAAAAGTCTAAGACTGAGCTGTCCTAGGGGGATTGGATTTTGCTGAGGCCTCTCTCCCTGGCAGCTGACAGCTGCATCCCAGGGTTTCTTCACACGTCCTTCCTCCTGGTTTAGACATCCCTCTAGTGGGGAAGTCAGAGGACAATCATCAAGAGTCCACTCTCTTCTTCTACTATGAGGGTCCTGAGGGTGAATTGAACTCAGGTCATCAGGTTTGGCTGCAATCACCTTTATCCACTGAGCCATACCATCAGTCCTTTCTTGCCCTTCTTATAAAGATATTATTCCCATAGGGCTAATTAATAATTGGGCACTATCTCCAAACATACTTACACTGGGAATTATGGCTTCACAGCTGGATTCTCAGGGAGATACAGCTTAGTCAGTAACACTTGAGAGTAACTAAGTGTCTATAAAAGGTAAGGTCACATAGAATAAGAAGACTTGCTGTTTTGTTTTGTTTTGTTTTTGTGTCTTTTGAAAGACTACTGCAATGATGGGTACAAAGTAATTCTTCAATAAGTGCTCATTGATCAAAAGAATGAATGACAGATTACTCTCTGATTCTTGGAGCTTGAGAAATCTGTGAGAAGAGGCCAGGTAAACAGATGTTATTTTTCAATAAAAAGTATATGGTTTTCATAAACTCCCTATCCAGATGCATTAGAGTTATAAATACCACTGGAACTCCAGATCATCTGATGTGTTCACATCTTTCTTGTATCAAGGATTTATTGGGAGTCAGAGAGATGGCTTTGTCAGTAAAATGATTGCATTGTGAGCATGAGGGCCCAAGTTAGATTCCCAGAACCCATGTAATCTCATCGTTGGGGAGGCAGAGACAGGCATATTCCTCAAGCTTTCTGGCCAGCCAATCTAGCCTACCTAGCAAATCTCAGGACAGTGAAGAAGCCATTCAAAGATAAAGACTGGCATGATTATGAGATTAAATGTTCCTTTTGAGAGGACTCTGAATTCACAGTCAAGCCCAGTAGAGCACCATTTTGTAATGAGGAAAGAAGTTATGAAATCACTCATATTTTTGGCTCCGTGTGGTTAGTGAAATTCATGTTTGTTTTCACGCTTAGCATTGTTGAATAAAAGAAGGAAACTTCAAAGCCCACAGTGACAAAAATGAGAAGATAACAAGAACGTATGAAGAGCAAGAGATGAAGAAGAATACTTCACAGATGGGGGAAAGCTGACGTCTACGCAGGTGGTCAAGGCAAGCCAAGATGCAAAGAACGGGCAGAAATTCACATTTATTTATGACGTCTCTAAAAGTGTGGGTGCTGGTGGGACTAAGTTTGAGAGGATTTATCCCAGATACGTAATAAATGGCATTTGCAATCCTAGATTAGCCTCGTTGTCCCCTTCCCACCTAATAAGATGACTCAAGTGCCTTTTGGGGCAGGTGGAGACTATTGTAGACACACAGCATCCTGAAAGGATGACTGCTCTGTGAACTTCAGAAGTAATGGTCTCCAGACTTAGAGACTGGGTGAGTCTTTGTGTAGATAGAAGAATACTAGATTACTGTGCAGAGCAGACATGGGCAGGTGGACACGAAAAACCATCTACCCTGTAGAAACTTCAGTGTCACGTTTTAGCTTAGAAAATATCACAATTATGTACGGTTTTTTCCTGTGGTTTAACAGTATAGAGAGCATGGTTGTTGATTCTCAGAAGTAGAGTCATCTGCCTACAGGATAGAGCAACCTAAAGTGTTGTTGATCCTTTGATTTTACAGCAGCTGTGCAAATGCATGCTGATGAGAGACAGATGCTTGCAGGCACCTATGTAATTGTCTAGCATATAGGTTGGGAGTGTAACTCATGTTAGAGCACTTGCCAGCACCACAAGAAAGCTATCTGGCATCATTGATGACCATATTAGGTACATGAGGACAATACTGGATAAAAAAGGCTTGTACAGTTCTAGGGAGCTCAATGTGATGGGCAGTAGGCTTAGGTGTAGTAGCACAAGCCTTTAATCTCAGCAACTGGAAGGCAGTGGCAAGTGGAGCTCTGTGAGTTTGAGGCCAGACTGGTCTACATCATGAGTTCCAAGCCAGCCATTGCTACATAGGCACTGACCATGTCTCCAAGAAAAAAAAATGTTGACTAGTAGGTATTGAAGATAAACAAGGCTAGCTTCTCCAAGATGTAGTTTCTGAGAGTTAGACATATGCAGGAGGAAGACTGGGGAGTCTTCGGTGTCTATTCCTGCAAAGGACTGGAAAAAAATGAGTACAGGCAGAGAGAAAACTTGAACTGAGATGCAGAGGCCCCAGAGAATCCCACTGGTAGCTCCAGAGCTGGGGTGGCCCTGGGCATGGTCTTTCTATTCCATGCTGACTAATCAGCACAGGTAGCCTATCCCTGAGAAGGGGTATAATTTGAGATGGGGGACTCCTCCCCACATAGGTTAGTGTCTGGTCACTCAGTGCCCTGAGCTGCATCTGGGAGTATGAATGCCTCTACTGCAGAGTAGAAACTCAGATTCAGACATAACACCTGCTCTTGCACATCAGATGACTCTCAGGGTGTGGAATTTGGGAACACTGTAGAGACAAGCACATATCATGCTTTAAGGATATTAAGAATAACAGCACTTTAGAGCTCAATGAAGACTGCTTAGAAATGGCCATCATCTTATTGATAATCACAATTAGTCAAGGGAGCTCCATGGTTCAGAGTAAAATTCTTCAACTATATTACCTAATTCTGAGTTTTCTAATTTTCCATTACCAAACAACATCTCCAGAAACTCCACTACCCATTATCTTCGAAAAGAACAGGTAAATGAGTTTGAGAGAAAACATTTTGCTTGAAGTTTCCTCCTACTTTGATTGCATTAATTTAAGAGGCAAGTCTGCCAAGGGTTCAGTGATGCTTTGCACGGTGGCTTTTGGCAAGGACACTCTGTACCAGCAGCTAAATGAGTATTTGCCTGAAAAACTAACCTATCATCCTTTATAACCTGTTCTCCTGACTTGAGGAGGGGAAAGAAAACTCTCCAGTTTTCTCAGACACAGCCTGTTAAGAGTGGATGCTGAGAATCCAGTCTTGAGTAGAGGAGTGGGTCCAGCTCTCCCCGCAAACAGACACATAACATAGAGTGTCTATATGTTTAGAACTCTGGCTTTGGGAAAAGAAATCTCTCCCATTTGTGCCAGGATTCATCTGATGAATGGAATCACATAATCTTCCTGATGAAAACTCTCCTAATTGTGATGAAAATGAATTCTAAGATGCTGTAACGTAGCCCAGCCAATCCTGGATCTTCCTTCCTCTGTCCACTTCCTGTGGGGACATGGTTGGTCTCCATCCTGTGTGTCAGCCATATTGACATCTTTGAGGTTATTCAAATATGACCAGTCTTTCCTCTGCCTCCCACAATGCTCCTCTCTCCAGTACTTTCATAGTTCATTTGGCTTTCTCTTCAGGTCACTTACACAATATTGATTATTAGTATTGTCAGCTTTCCAGAATCTGGAATTCATATCACCTAGAAGACCAGCCTCCAAGCGGACCTGTGAGGGATGGTTTAGCCTCTAGTCACACCTATGCGGAATGACACTGCTTAGGTTAACTGAGAAGGGTTTCCACACTGAAATCTTAGGCAGCACTGTTCTCTAAGCTCTGGTCCTACGTTGAACAAAAAGGGAGAGCTCTTTGCTTCTTGCTGGTGGTGTAATATAGTTGGTTGTCCCTAGTTCCTGCTGCTGCGACCCCTGCAGTGATGGTCTGCAAACTCTGTGAACCCACATAAATTCTCCTTTGCTAAGTAGCTTTTGTCAGGGCATTGAACAGAAAGGAAACGAAGGCACATGGCTTCTCTTCTCAGCCTTGCTGCCATGCCCTCCAGCTCTGCTTTCAGAGTGAGCTGTTGGTGTTTTTCACTATACTTCATGGTCAGAATTTGGGGCATGTGTATGTTTCTTGTGTCGTTCCCACACAAGATGCAGTTCTCTGAAAATGAAAGGTAAATCCTTGTTCGCTACTGAAAACTGAGCATCAGACAGGCAGTGTAAGTGTCCCTTGGGTAAACAGTGTCTCTGTGCTTACATTTTGGATTTTCTATTAAAGATTACTATTGGCTTTAAATTAACACTTTGTACATGAGATGGCTGGGGGACAGTTCAAGTGTGAAGACCTTCCTAGCCCCCATTTACATCTAATGGTCTGTTCCTTCTCATTCTGATGATGGTTTTATTTTGACTGAAGATAGCTTTTTGGTATATCATTTGTTGAATAAGTTTTATGTATGGCAATTCAAGTCAAGATACAGAACATATACAGCTCTCTAGACAGTTTCCAGGCATTCCTGCTCCATCAACCCTCTCCCAAAGGCAACCCTGTTGTAATTCCTATCAATATAGTTCTTTCTAAAAGTATTTTTATGTATGTATATGATGCGTATATGTATTATTGTGCAAGAGCATGCTAGTGTCATGGACCATACATCTGGATGCCAGAGGACAACCTCTGTTGTCCTTCCTTGACTTTCATACTATTTTTGAGGCAGGGTCTCTCTTGCTGTTTGCCACTGTATGTGCACCCCCGTCTAGCTAACCCAGAAGCTTCTGGGTGAATTGTCTTTCTTCCACCTTCCACCTTGCGTTAACTGTAATTACAGACCTGCGTCACAGCGTCCAGATTTTGCATGGGTTCTGGGATCCATATTTAGGTGTCAGGAGTTCGTGACAAGTTTTTACCTGATGAGCTGTAAAACCTGATGAGTTCTTTATCATGCTTGTCAACTCCCTAATTGGAACAATACATTAAATATTCAGTCATATATGTGAGTATGTATATATATATATATATATATATATATATATATATACATGCACATATACACACGTGTTATATATATATATACACACATATATATAACACATGTGTATATATACACATATATATATGTGTGTGTATATATATATATACATATATATATATATGTATCCAACAGTATAACATTGAAATATATCTATGCTATTACATGCATTAGGTTTTTTATTCATGCATTCAACACTTGAAGGACATTTGAGTTGTATGCAGTTAATAACTCCTGGACGCTCTTCTCTGGGCCTTGTTGTACATATGTTTAAATTGACATGAGCACTTTCCTCTATGTTCTTCAGAGTGGAAGAGCTCCAGACAGGCACGTGGGCTATTTATCAGCCACTGCCCACGTGTCCTCAGTTGACCATGGTGTCTTCTTCACAAGACCTCCTCTGTCACCTTATCAGGACTCCCTTGCTCTGCATACTTCATCTAAACCATTCTGCTGCCAGATGCCAGGCATGCTCACCTTTGACTGACAAGAGGGGATATGGAGCACCTTTTACTGTTTATGGGTCACCGGAGAGTTACGGTACGTGTATGTATGTGAATTGCCTGATGTAGGTGAATCATGTAAAAGAAAGCACTGTCTGTCTTTCACAGCTGGCTTTTAGAGCAGTGGTTCTCATCCTGTGGGTTGTGAGCCCCTAAAGGTCGTTGGAAAAATGCAGATATTTATATTATGATTCATAACAGTGGCAAAATTATACTTAGGAAGTAGCAATGGAAATAATATGACGGTGAGGGGTCACCACGACGTGAGGACCTGCGTTGAAGGGTCGCAGCCTTAGGGAGGTTGAGAAACACTGCTTGGCTGTGAGTTATTTAACTCCTCTATGTATACCAGCTATGTTCTCCCATTATGGAATTTCCCTTTTGACTTTCCTGTTCCTACTGGGTCACTGCAGTGAATGAACACTCCAGCCTCAATGACACCTAGAAAGCCAATCTTTTAGATTCCACTTGTATTTCTTTTATTGTTTAAGGGTTGTCTTTCAGAGGGCTTCCTGTTAGTGTTTTTAAAGAACGTAGCTGGGGGGGGGGTGTTATAATCGGTTCTTAGCACACTTAAATTGGCTTTTTGAATCAATATGGTTGAACTTGACAGTAAAATAACCTTTTGGGCCCCCTTAATGAGAAACCAACCCATCTTGCCAAGCTGGACTCAGATAACTTCTTCATGGGATAGCTGTTACCAGCGTCCCTCCTAGTTCATCAGGAAGGATATCACTGGGTTAGTTACATACGTTGGTTGGTTACCCCTCAAAAAAAAACCCTCTAAGCTGGTTCGCACTCCCCAACCTTCCCCACCTCAGGAATGCTTAGCCCAGGCAGACAACTCAGAAATGATGCCACGCAGACATTCATTCACCAGATATATTTGAACTCTAAGCTCTTTGAGCTGTACACGTGCACAAATGATTCAGTTGGTGGAAACCTTCCCCTTCCCCTCCATTTAAAACATTTCAAACTTAAAAGAGCGCTAAAGAGGTTTGCATAATGAGCGTCATGGAAGTGTTGAGGCGACTTTCTCAGTGCTGGGAGGTTCCATGGCTTCCCCATTCCTTCTGGGGAAAGCTCTCCGTCTCTCCTCCCCATGCTCAACCTAGAGCGAGAATCCCTTGATCTGCAGCAGGGTAACATCGACCTATGGCAATACAGTTTACTAAGACGAATCACCTGGGCCATCTATAACGCTGAGTTCTTAATGCCTACACATGTCAACTTTTACTGAATTAGAAATTTCTCCTATCGCTGTTTGGAAGCACAAATTATTTCCAAGGCTTTTTCTTCTTTAGATTTTTTTTTTCCCTCTCTCTCTTAGAACCTGCATTCTGAAAGCTAATGTGGATTAGAAGATCAGACCTGGAAACCGACTGTTGTAATCAATCCATCTGTACAACGGAGTTCAATGTTTCTGCCACCAGAGGGCATCATCTCGCCACTATTTGTAGTCTTTCTATGGCCAATGAAAAAACCAAAACCTTCCACAACAAAGGAAAGTCAAAGCCTTTGCTTATCGTACAGTCCTCAGATCTGATTTTGAAAAGGAGACTTGTTTTCCCCGTGGAAACTCAGGATTCCACAAGCAATACTGTCCTCCGTCTCAACCGTACTGTACCGTGTCCGGCACTATATTGCTAAATTTCACAGTAGAACGGACTTTAATTTTCTGAGTGATCAGTCTAGGTTTAAGTTTCTGCTGAAACTAACTAACATACACCTTAATCAAAAAACCACAATAATTCCCCCCATCAGGTGGCTGTGTTAGTGTTCTTGTGTATTATTCTGAGGCTTAGGCCATGAAAGTCCCTGCCCGTTGTGTGGTGAGTGGTATTTGCATCCAAAGTTACTAGTTAATGAACAGGAATAGATGAGGCTTTGACACATGGAGCAGAAAGTATGGTTCTGCAGGTGTATCTTCTGTAATGCACTTTGGGCTAGAGAAATACAAAAGTCACACGTAACAAAAACAAGGAACTGTGGAGCACATGGGCACTGGATGAGTGGGAGGGGCATCCATTTACCCATCATCCTTTGTGCTCTGAAATGCTCAGCTGTATACGTTCTGGGATTTAGCGTCACCCAAGTTGCTTATTAACTGATACTTGGTGGTCTGGACAGCAAAGAGGTTGACTAATCAGTTATCTATTGGCATGAGACATTGCTGTACCCTTTTGCAACTTAGCAGGAACCGTAATAGTGTGTAATAGTATCAGATTATCTACATTAGAATCAGAATGCATTCAGAAGCAACACAGGTATGATGTCATTAAGCAGCTAATGGTTGAACAATCACTAAATAAAAAACATCCAGAATTTTAAAAGCACAGCTCAAACATCTGTACAAATATACAAAGGAGTGGTGGATAATCGTTCAGACACTATGAGACTTTTATAATAAATAAGTTTGTCTGAAATAAATAGGTTTGTCTCTGTCACTTGGACAAGCCTCCCCAGTAACACTGGGTAGTCCTATGTGGTAGTGATGTTCAGAATCTACTGAGGAATATCTTTGGGGCCACGCTCAATTTTACCTCCAGGAATTTGGACAGAGCTCTATGATGTATTGACTCAAACTAATAATGATTCCCAGACTTATTGAGCAGAATGGTGTTGCGGATGCCCCTTGTCTATACAGGACAGGGCTGGGATACCACAAGTTGGGGCATATCTTCAAATCATCAAAATAAATGCTGGTGATCGTGCATGTCCTGGGAATGTCGGGATGCAGAGGACTGGGTGAGACCAGATAGGGGGATCTCATGCAGTCAAAGCCAAGTTTACTTATGGTCCTATATAGGTGGCCAGGAAAAAAAAAAACCCATCACAACACACACACACACACACACACACACACACACACACACACACACACGAGGACTGAACTGGAGCAGCTCACAAACAACATAAAGACTATTCATTACTGATGTCTCTGGCTTGGATCAACATGAGAGAACAGAGATATAGGCTGTACTGATTGTTCAATAAGAAAATACTACCCTTTGTCTAGAACTTTCTAAATGACGGATTGTAGTTAATGGGTATGAGTTGATTGGGAGACATATCACCTTTTCCTAGCCCTTTTGTCCGAGAGGCTTAATTACAAGGAAGGATTCGCAAACAACCAAACACCCAGGGACTTAAAGGCAATTAATTTTTTGGACAAACAACAAGGGGGAAAAGCATGATAAGAGGAGATGCATGTTATCATGGACGTGCTCAGTTGGACACGGAAGGTGGCAGGCCGGGACGCCGGGTCTGAATGATTTTTGGCTTTGGGGAAGTTTTTGGATCCTCGTCTTCCTCCATGTCACTGTCGCACACGTGCACGACGACGCTTGGTGTAGACTCGGTCCCCGCATGCAGCTCATACTTTTCTCCTGAAAAGCAAGAGACATAGGGTGAGGAAAGGGAATGAGGTTTTTTTTGTTTGTTTCTTTGGTTGGTTGGTTTTGTTTTCTGTTGTTGTTTTGTGTTTTGGAGACAGGGTCTCTTTGTGTAGCTCTGGCTGTCCTTTAACACACTGCGTAGACCAGGTTGGCCTCAATCAAAGAGATCAACCTGCCTTTGCTTCCTAAGTGCTGGGATTAAAGGCATGAGTTTATTTTCTCATATATTACATCCTGACCGCAGTTCCCCTCCACCCTCCCCTCCCCAAACTTCCCCATCCACTTCTCCATTTCTCTTCAGAAAAGGGCAGGCCTCCCATGGATATGAACCAAACAACATATCAAGTTGCAGTAAGACTAGGCACCTCCTCTTGAATTAAGGCTGGACAAGGAAAACTCAGTAGTAGGAAAAAGGTCAAAAGAGTCAGACATAGCCCTTCATCCCACTGTTAGGAGTCACACAAGAAGACCAAGCTACACAATCACAACATATGCAGGGGCCTAGGTCAGACCCATGCAGGCTCCCTAGTTGTCAGTCTTGTCTCTTGGAGCTCCTGTGAGTCTAAGTTAGTTCATTCTGTGGGTTTTCTTATGATGTCCTTGACCCCTGTGGTTCTGTGGGTTTTCTTGTGGTGTCTTTGACCCCTGTGGTCCCTATAGTCCTTCTTCTCCCTCAGAAGGATGCTTAAAAGCTGCCTTGATAAGGTTTTCAAAGGAAGTAGGTCAAGCACTCTTAGGTGTGTTGGGAAGCCCGTGATCTGACATCAGATGGAATAAGGCCTCTGTGTCATTGTGTCCTGGCTACCATCTATCAAATATCCAACTGCCATCTGTCTACTATCAACTAGCCAACCCCAAATAAGCCATTTAACATTTCTCAGGACGGCAAGATCAACTGTACATTTCAAAATGGTGCTTCCATTCTGGTGGACTGTTAAGGACTAGATGGATCTGGCACTGTAATGCTTTGGTTCCTCAGTGCCCTCCAAAGGCTCAGCTTGCTGTGCCCTTGGGCATGAGAGAACATTCAAGAGCTGGAGCATCACATAAGAAAGTTAAATCATTGAGGATATACCCCTGAAGGTGGTGATGGGATCCTTGCCCTCCCCTCTCTCCTTCTTTTTGCTTTCTGACCTCCGTGAGGTGAGTGGTCTTGCCTTCTCCATGACGATTCTGTAGAGAGAATCTCTTACAAACATCACCTGACAATAAATAAGCTGATGGCTAAATGATCTGAGGCAGGAAATAGGGGGTGAGACATGATTTAAGACATGAGAAAGACGTGATTTAAGACAGAGAAGATAGATGTAAACCATCAGGGAGATGCTGAGAAGATGCTAAGGAAGAAGTGGGCTGGCACTGAAGAAGAAGTTAACTGACCACATGGTACGCATAGAATAGTTTAAATGGGCTAAATAGGTTATGAACTAATCAGGGAATGAGCCAAAGCATAGGCCTAGACCTAGGCAAATAATAATAATAATAATAATAATAATAATAATAATAATAATAATAATGTTTTAGAGTCATTATTGATGGGAACTAAGGGACCAAAAGGAAAAGCAGATTTAAAAATTATTTTTACATGGTTCCTTCCTTAGGAACTGTGCTACACAGGACCAAGTGAGCATGGACTAAAAGCTCTAAAGCCATAAGCCCAAATCAACTCCATTGACTGATGAGTTCAGGTGTTTTGTCTCAGTGATAGGGAACTGACTAACACAGCCAGTTAGTCAGACCTATTACTGCTTGATCCCAGGCCTTGCTGCTAATGGCTGAGTAATCTTGAGTAGAACGTGTTTTGGTTAAGACAGTCTTTAAATTCTCCTCCAGATATATGGTTCCTGCAGCCACAGCTCTGGGCTACAAAAGGAATGGATTATTGCTTGACCAGAATCTTCAGAGGTTAGCAAGTGACTGGTAGATGATCATTAAGGCCAGAATTCCAAGAATCTTTCATATTCTCTCTCCCTCCCTTTCTCTGTCTGTCTTTGTCTGTCTCTGTCTGTCTCTCTCTCTGTCTGTCTCTGTCTCTCTGTCTCTCTCTGTCTCTCTCTCTCCCTCTCTCTCTCCATGTGTGTCCCCCCTCCCTTCTGTCTTTGTCTGTCTCTGTCTTTCTCTGTCTGTCTGTCTCTCTCTCTCTCCCTCTCTCTCTCTCTGCGTGTGTATATGTGTGTGTGTGTGTGTGTGTGTGTGTGTGTGTGTGTATGTCTGTGTGTGTATGTCTATGTGGCACATGTATACATGAGCATATGCTGCTTAGAGGATAGTCATAGGTACTGTCCCTCATGCACATCCACATTTGGTTGTTGTTTGTGGTGGTTTGAATATACTTGGCCCAAGGAGTGACACTATTAGGAGGTGTGGCCTTGTTGGAGTAGGTGTGGACTTGTTGGAGTAGGTGTGGCCTTGCTGGAGTAGGTATGTTGGAGGAAGTATGTCACTGTGGGGGTGAGCAATGAGATCCTCCTCCTAACCACATGAGAGCCAGTCTTCTCCCAGCAGCCTTTAAATGAAGATATAGAACTCTCAGCTCCTCCTGTACCATGACTGACTGGACACTGCCATGCTCTTGCCTTGATAGTAGACTGAACCTCAGAACCTGTAAGCCAGCTCCAATTAAATGTTGTCCTTATAAGAATTGCCTCCGGTTCCCTGTTTTACAATCAAGTCCCTCCCTGGGACCTGCATGTCTTCATTTCACCTCAGGGTAGGTATTTCCTGATCCTCTCCCATGGTCTTCCCCATTGCTGAATCCACAGTGTAGTCAAATAACATTTGTGCCTTTATCAGCATAGACCAGTAGAAGCAACACAATCTCCAGGTACAGGAGCAGGGGGCAGGGGTCTACAGCCTGCGCTGTTAGCATCTCCATCTTCCCCTGAAACCTCACCCCTTAATGCCCATCCTTCGGGACTCAACAGAAAAAGACTTCTAAAGGTAGTATCTTCCAGATTGCATCTTGGTCGTTGGCTCCCCAAGTCTCACCAAGTCCAGATGTCCTTGAACTAGTCCAAAAGATTCTATGTCATCTCTTAGCTATCTTTTCCTGAGTTCACCCACTCCATGTGTTCCTTGTCAGTGACTTACCCAGTCTCTCCTAATCACGGAGTCTATATTCTTCCACTCAACCTATCTCCTGCTATTATTTGGCACCATCTCACTTCTCTCTGAGAGTTCCTTAAATCCTGCCCTCCTATGAGGACCATGACCTAGAAACCATACTGCCCAGGAACGGTGCCTGCTGTCTTAAGTCTCTATGGTGAGACTAGCCTCTACTTGATGACTAGAGCAAAGTCCCCATGACAGGGTGTCAGTCATTTGTGGCCCTGTGCACACACTGGTAAGCAAATAGTAGCAGAACAGAAAACTTGCAAGTTATAGACTTAAATGTTGGAGGCTGACACTGAAAATGAGGGCCCTGGATGATGTAGTAGTTATCAAAGCTCTTCCAAGTGATGCTGGGAAGGATGGCCATACTGCGTAGTCACTCTTGTTTGTTTAACTGTCTCCCTAAAAGGTATTGAAGTCCTAACCTCCAGTTCTTGTGAATGTGACTGCATTTTGATAATGGGGTCTCTTTACAGATGACCATGTTAAGATGAGGTCATTGAGCCTGTAGCCTTATAAAAAAGGACAAGACTAGGTAGACACACAGAAACTCACACAGAGAGAATGAATGCCATGTGAAGAATGGGTCTATGTTGTCCAAAGCCAGGGTACAACCAGAAGCTTGAAAAGAGGCAGGAACAGGTCCTTTCTCTAACACATTCAGAGAGGGTGTAGTCCTGTAACACACCTTGATCTTGGAGCCTCCAGAAATGCAGGTCAACAAGTCTTGTTGTAGAAGCCATTCTCATCATGGTGTTTTGTTTTACAGCTGGGCAAACTAATGCAGCTCCACTTTGCTTTGTACTGAGTCAAAAAAGTTTTATTCTTTTTCAAGTTGTGTGTATGTGTGTTTGCATGCACACACATGCTTACTTGTTCCTGTAGGTACAGGTGTGGAGATCACAGGATAGCCTTGGGTAGTTCTTATCTAGTTCCTTGTTTGAGAGAGGGCCTCTTACTCGCTGTAGGTACACCAGGCTAGCTGAGCCATGAGTACTTGGGATTCCCCCATTTATAGCTTCCATCGTGGCGTAGGAACGCTCGGACTATAGACACACACTAGAGTCTCTGGCTCTCTGTGGGCTCTAGATATCTGAACTCAGGTCCTCCTATTTGCATGGCCAGTGCTTTACTTACTCAACTGTCTCTTCTGTCTATGAGGCGGGAAGCTCTTTATCAGATTGTCCATCGTCAGCATTCCCATCAGCATCCCACTGTCAGCATTCCCATCAGCATCCCACTGTCAGCATTCCCATCAGCATCCCACTGTCAGCATTCCCATCAGCATCCCACTGTGTCCAGTAGGAACATTCGTGTGTGACTAGCCCAGGAAAACAGAGTATGATGGCTCCTAAGTCATCTGGAAGCAAAATCAATAGAAGTAGGCAGAGGAGTTGCTCGGCAGTGCATGGAGACTGTGAGTTACATGTGTAAGAAATTACAGATAGGACTGCTGCAAGTACCACATCCCTTGGTCCAAGTTAGCTGATAAGGACCAGTCAGCAGGCTGCCCTTGTTTGCACCCAGCTATGTGGCAAGCTGGAATGGAAAGCAAGCCTTAACCCAGCAAGGGAGTAATCCCCTTCAAAATCACTCTGGGCATCTTGTGGCCCATTTAATGTTGTGTTAAAAAAGTTGGATTCAGTGCGGTTTATCATCATGGTGGTATTTTGTCCCAATTTACTTATTTTGTTTTTAAAGATCAGAGCTTTAAGGCAGAAGAGGCTATTTGGGTCCTGCTGACGGGAGGAACCATTTTGGAACTAGTTTTATCTGAGGGATCCAGGAGATGGCTCGAGGCATCTCTGAGTACTGGTTCTTGGGGAGAGAACTTACTAGAAGTGCTTGCTAACAAACAAACACCAGTAGGGTCAGCAACCCTGCTGACTCTGATCTAGTGGAGGGGTGTGTGTGTGTGTGTGTGTGTGTGTGTGTGTGTGTGTGTGTGTGAGAGAGAGAGAGAGAGAGAGAGAGAGAGAGAGAGAGAGAGAGAGAAAGGAGAGACAGAGACAGAGACAGAGACCGAGAGACAGAGATAGAGAGACAGAGACAGAGAGACAGAGACAGAGAGACAGAGAGAGACAGAGAGAGGTGGGGTTGGTCATAGAAGCATGAATGTGAAGGTCATGAAACCTAAGGCTGATGTGGGTGACAGCAGTGATACAGGCCAGCATGAACCTTGGCCCTTTCCTCGTTTTTAAGCAAGAAAGCTATTCTTGTTAGAGAGAAGATAGCATTTTATAACCCAGGCTGTCCTAGAACTCACTATGTAATCCAGGCTGGTTTTGAACTTGTAATCCTTCTGTCCCAGTCTCTGAAGTGCTGGTATTTTTAGCACACTCTACCATCCCTAGCTTCCTTTTTCCTTTCCTTCTCTTCCTCTTCCCCTTCCCCTTTCCCCCCTCCTTCCTTTCCTCTCTAATTTCTTCTTCCTTCCCATCTTCTACTCCCACTTTCCCTTTCCTTCCTCTCATTTCATGCCCTCCCCATTCCTTCTCTTCTCCTGTCCTCCCTTCCTCTTCTTTCTCCTCCACCTCTTTACAACAACAATAATGCACACAAGGAAAGCCCGCTTTAGTTAGGTCTCTTCATCTTGGCTAAGATAACGGGGTGCTTCTTCCAAGGCACTCCCCCTTGTGCCTTGTTCACACCTCTGGCACGGAGGAAGTAGAATCCAGAACTGAGCACCAGTTTGGCCTCCTCTGGTACAATCTCTGCGTGTGGGGTGCAAAGCATCTTCAGTTACGTTAATCAAGTCAGACTGCACAGTCGTAAAGGGATGTTTTCTGGCTGTGGTCCCATTAAGGCTGACATCTCATTGTGCTATTTTGGGAAACTTTGTTACTATCAAAATCCTGCAAAGCTTAACATCTGCTGAGTGCCTACAAAATAAAAAAGAAACGGCCTTAGCTTTACTGGATTGGATTTTTCTTTTTTTGGCTTCTCTTTCCCCTCGGGCTTCAGCTAATTCTTCCACCATGAAGGTTGACGTCAATGCTGTCACTATTCAAAGGGAACAACTGGGCTTAGTTGGGGACAAAGAGCTTGTGTCAAGCCTTTTCCACCCAGGGTGGGGACAGTCTTTGCCATGGTGCCACGAGGACAGGACATTCAGACCAGTTTCTTTTATGGGACAAGCAAAGTACTTATCTGTCACCTGCTTGCATTAGATTGTCCTGTCCCCTGGGTGCAGAAAGGAGGCCAGGGCCAAAAGTCATCAAAAAATTTACCAGTCAGGGTTTTTCCCTTGACCTCTGCTGAGACACATGAAAAACTAGCTAGTGTGGGCAGGAGTCAAATGCTCACTCAGGCCTCAGACACTGACTGAGGCTTGGCTGCTGTCCAACATAGATGCCCAACTTCTGTCCTCTAGCTCCTTGAGTGGGTGGTGACCATGTCCCAGTTCCTGTGGTATGAAGGAGGGACTGTATTTCAGGCAAGATCCCTCCCGCCTGTAATGAGCAGGGTCCCGAAGGATCCTATGTGGTAGTGCCTTCCAGTCTAATTGACACAGGGGTGGCCATAATGTCAGCTTTGGCTCTAGGCAGTGACTGAATCCATCCTGCATTTTCTCTAGACGTCCTCACTGAGATTACCATTTGTAAATACCAGCTTCTCACAGAGATGCTATGATCAGGAGGTGGTGCGTACAATAAATCCGAGTCAAGACTGTATAGATTTCAATGCTTAGGAAGACAAAATAATAACCCTTTCTAATGAAGGGAAGAAGAAACCCTCCTGAGACTTCAGTACTTGGGGACTAGTCCCTAATATGTCCTGATGGGGAACAGATAGAATCTCTTCCCTGGGGGCTTTCCAATAGCAGTGTAACAGTGTAGGATGCTTTGTTCCTTAGCACCTCCTACTCTTCTGGAAGATTCTTACTTGTTCACACTGACCCCCTTAACGTAGGAGTATATTTCCCACAGGGCCTCATATTGATTACCTCACATCTACGTAAGTACCCACTCATGCTCAGATATCTAATATGGATTGTATCACAATCTTGTCTACCTCGTTTCCTTTCTGCCTGGGTTTCCTCTCAAAGCTCGTTCTATTACCCTTCCAGGCATCTCCGTGAAAATCCCTAGAGCCAGGTACCCCTCAGTTCCTTTCCCATCATCCACCACTTCTGATCAGTCTCAGTGCCTTCCTCAATGTGACTCTGAAGCATTTCCACATGTGTTCCTTCTAACATCCGCTGGGCAGAGACCCCATCTGGTGGAATTTTCGAAACTTCCAGCCACCTGGAGCATTTCCTGTTGTTTTTCTCACCACAGCAACTAGTCTTCTTAAAACAACAGATGGCGATGCCGTGTTATCACACACTAATAACATGACTCAGAGGAAGTTGTATAACTGAGCATTTATCAATGCAAGGAGGTTAGCATCCGCGTTCCTAGGATACAGTGAAGAAGAATTCATGCTGACTATATAAAGCTTTTCCAAGATGCATGATAGTAATTACTTGGGAGAATGTCTTTGTGGTCAGTGCTGATCAAATAATCTGTTTCCTATATGATGAACTAATCATACAGTATTTAAATAACCAAGCAATGAAACAGTTGCAAAGCACTTTGACTCAGTGGGTCATGAGGAAGCCTAAGAGCTGAAAGACAGGCTGTGTCCCAATATCACTGCAGAGCTGGGCACCAGCACGAAGACAGACTCATTCATTCCTCCCAAGTTGCTGGTCTCCATTTTCTGAATTGTCATTGGTAAATCTCTCTCCTTTTTCCTCTCTCTTCTTGCCCATATCCGTACCTCTATGTTTGAGATAGAAAACTGCAAGTTGCTATTTTGGTGAGATCTTGGATCTTTTCCTCAGGTTGTCTGAACCATTCAATTCTACTATTTAAATATGTATCATCATGATGATGCTGATGATGATAGTGGTGGTGGTGGTGGAGGAGGAGGATAAGGAGGAAGAGGAGGAGGAAGAAGAGGAGGATGAGGAAGAGGAGGAGGAAGAAGAGGAGGAGGAAGAAGAGGAAGAGGGGGAGGAAGAGGAGGAGGAGGAAGAGGAAGAACAGGAGGAAGAGGAGGAAGGGGAGGAGGAGGAGGAAGAACAGGAGGAGGAGAAAGAGGAGGAGGAAGAAGAAGAGGAGGAAGGGGAGGAGGAGGAGGAAGAACAGGAGGAAGAGGAGGAAGAAGGGGAGGAGGAGGAGGAAGAGGAGGAGGAAGAAGAAGAGGAGGAAGAGGAGGAGGAAGAGGAGGAAGAGGAGGAGGAAGAAGAGAAGATGGGGACTGGAGGAGCAGCTAAGGCTCCACTTCAGTCAGTGCTGAGTCCCTTTAGATTGTGACCAAAGCATCATGTAAATTCTGTGTGTATTCCCACACCTATGATGAGGGCCCCTCTCTACTGTCTCCGTCTGTGGTAACCAACACACCCATGAATGTTCCTCTACACTTTGATCACTGTTCTATCTTCTCAATCAGGCTGAACACCGTTTTGAGCAGCTGTCTGCTTTGCTTATTGTATGTCCTTTGAAACCTGGCGCGCTCCCTAAATTCAGTGAAAACTGTGTTATGGAGCACTTCCTAAATTCCGGGCACGCAGCTAGGTCTCCAATGTTATATGTTATACAATAAAGTAAATGCTTATTATCCAGTTCTGTGATGTGGGTCTCATCATGACTGGTGGGGCAGAAGGGTAAACAACTTGTTTCAGATCCTACAGCACATAAAAGATGCAGTCTAGAACGCAACTCAAACGCACACCTTGAGTTGCAGTCATTGTCCCAAAAGCAAGAAAAGAGCCCGACTTCATGATACATATTCTTTGCAGCTAGAAAAGACCAAGTATGAAAAGCAGAGGGTATTGAACACTGAAAACCACAACCATTTAGCAGCTGCCTATTCACTAGATTTAAAAATTTTATTAATTTAAAAATTTATTAGTTTATTTATGTATTTATTTATTTAGCGTGGATCTGTGAACCTGTGTGCATGTCCTACAGAGTGTGTGGATGTCAGAGGACAACTTTCAGAAGTCAGTTCTCTCCTTCCACCAAGTGGGGCCTGGGGAATTGAACTTAGGCCCATCTGGCTTGGCAGCAAGTACGGTTACCTGCTAAGCTCTCTCACTGGCCCAATTCACAAGAAAACCCAAGAACAGAGACAGAACATACTTTTAAGGATGGTAAGGAAGACTGGAATTAAAGAGGCATTTCAAAGAATCCCACTTGTCTGTAAAGGTTTTTCTCTGATTCCGTGCTGTTTGCACATGTTAATACTCAATGTTGGTCAGCCCAGGAGAGGAGCAGTGTGCTCCAGTTCAGACTGGTTACCACAGTGTCACTGTCACTGTCATATTCCTTCCTGTGCATAGGTGAGGGGTCTGAGTGGTGTAGGGGTAGATGTAATATGATCACATCTCACTTTGATTTCTAGCATCTTCCCTCTCTGTCCTGCTTCTGAAGAGGTTGAAAGAGAGGAAGACCTGGGAGAGGACGAATTCCCAGATTTCTCACAAAAGCAATTCACCTCTTCCATGGGTCTCTCCTTCCCACCGCATAATGGCGGCCATTTATCTTTAGTCCCTCTTAGACCTGTAGGACTCAGGTAACTTCACAGAATGTATTGGTAGGCTGAAGGCCTGAATTCATGGTACAGAGACAGAGGGAGAAAGGGTGGACAAAATAAGACATGTGGGGATTGTATGTTGCTGCTCTGCAGAATTGAGATACATCCGGGACCTGTTTGGGAAGGAAGACTTTTTCACAGGTGTGACTCCCCTCTTCAGAGGAAACTCTTGGAGAGGAACCAGTAGCTGCTGACTGCCTGTTGGAGAATCAGAGCTCTGCATCCCCTGTGTGTGGGGGGCCCATGGTTGAAGAACATACTGACTGGGGATGCTGGCTGATGCCTGTACAGTTCACGCCTGTGATCAGAGCATACCCATCTTAGAACATGAGGTGAATCTTCATGCAGTACTCACACCATACACCCAAAGTATGTGTGCCAATTTATATTTATAAGAGAATTCTCCTTACCTCTGACTCAGAGCCTGAAATAGATATGTCTTCCTTGTGAGTTACATTAATTAGTGAGAGATATTTTCCACTTGAAGGGAGACTGTGTGCTGAGCAGTGACTGCAGCCAAGCTTCTTTACGATGACATGTTTTGATAGAGTAGAAATCGTGGGGGGTGGGGGAGAGGGTATCTAAATATAGCACACATGGGCAACTTGAAACTGAAGCACCATTTAAAACTCTCCTCTGCTGTTAACTAAAATTGATCTCGATATGCAGAGCTAAAAATAGCAGGAGGGGAGAAGAGAATAGACAATGTTTTCAGATCTCCCTGTGGGCATTCTCAGTGGCAGTGAGCATGACCTTCTGTGCCCTCCAGAGAGCAGAACAAAGGCTGGCACTTCACATCTGCTCAGATCAGCAACCCATTTAGTTGGTTAGCAGTCTATTTGCTATTTATGCCCGCTGCTGTGGACACACTGGTTTTGCTGGGCTGGGATTTTATTTTTCCTTTCTTTCCTATTACATTACCAAAAGAATACAGCCCCATACTGCTTCTCAAATTCAGAGGAGCAGATACCATAAAACAAATAGAAACAAAGAATTTTAGCTCATTACCAGGTCAGAAGCCTTGGGATCGGTATTAAACAAAGCACAGGAAGGCCCGATTTCTTAGAGACTGTAAACACCCCATGAACAGAGCAGAAGGGAGCAAATTCTGTGCTCCAGGCTCCGAATAGCCATTTTAGTAAAGCAGAGATGTAGCCCCCACCCCTGAAAAAGAAAAGGCCTGGAGTATATGCAATGGACGTTAGTTAATTCAGAAACTCACAACTGATCAAAGTATAGAGAATAAATGCCTGTGGAGTGTTCAGCCACAAGGGACATCTATTCATATCATCTTTTCCAAGATTGGGAATCACTGGGGGAAAGGGGATAGAAAGATTGTAAGAGCTAGAGGTGGGAAGGAGCGGGAGCAGGTGTCTTCTGGATATGCTCTATGACCTTTGCCCTCATGAACTCACAGGAGCTGTAGCTGCCAGAGCCAGACCTTCAGAGATCAAGGCAGGCAATCTTTTAGCATACAGAGGGAAGGGGAGCATGAACACTCAACCCCAATAGGGAGGTATGAACACTTGGTGGTTTCTGGGAAAGGGTGGGTCTCATACTCACAAGAATAAAAATAGCACAAGATTGAACTCTGAGGGTAATTTTTTTTTTAAAAAGGACACAAGTTGGGGGAGGTAGTGAGTAGATCAGAAAAGGGTTATAGGGGGGAATAGGGGAGTAAATATGACCAAAACACATTGTATGATATTCTCAAACAATTTATGGAAATATTTTGTTTTTAAACACTGGAACTCAGGTAATGATCCTTTAACACGGAATGAGTTATATTTTGTCACTGAGACTGTTCTGCCAAAGGATTAAAGAAATGAACTTTATGAAATCATTTTTAATGGCAATGCTGGAAGTCCTTTTGTTATTGCTAACAGTGATTAACTGCTGTCTGACTCAGTCTGGCTAAAGCCACAAAAAGCAACAGTTTGCTGCTGAAGACACCATCTCTAAGGAGGCTAACATCTGAGATACCATTTATTTCGGTATTCAGCCATCCAATATTTATTGACCATCTACGATGTGCCAGGTGCTAGCACGAGCAGAGAACGCCAACATGGATAAAGCACAGACATTCCTTTTAAAAAGCAGGGAAGAGCCAAAGTTGAACAACAGAAAAATGTCTACAGGAGAAGGGAGTATTTTTGTAAAGTGCCACATGGAAGACAAGTGTGATTTTTTTTAAAATAATTTTTTTGTGGTACTATGCTGGGGTAATTCAATGTGTATGGTTGTGTCTGAGATAGCCTCTTCTGTAGCTTGATGGTCCACCATAAGCTCATATATTAGATCCCCACTTCCTTATTGTAGCAGCGTGGGGATGCATTTGGGTCATGATGGCTGAGTGCCAATGAATGGATTAATGCTAATCTCATATTCATGAGGCTTAGTTACCACAAGAGTGGGTTGTTGTTGAACATGTCCCAAACCCATATCCTCTGTGGAGTCTTTGTTTTGAAGATGGGTTATCTATCTATCTATCTATCTATCTATCTATCTATCTATCTATCTATCTGTCTGTCTGAATGCATATAGGCCAGGAACTTGTCATTAGACTAGGCTGGCTCAAACTCACATAGATCCACCTGCTTCTGCCTTCCAAACCCTAGTAATAAAAATGTATTCTTCCACCCCTGGCTGCCTCATGTCCTCTGGATGACATATGAGAGAGCAGCTGCTCACATTATGTTCCTGGGCTTCCTAGCCTTCAGAACTACTAGCCCAAACAAACCTCTCTCTTTTTATAAATCATTAAGTCTTGGGTATTCTCCTTTAGCACCAGAAAAGAGACAATGCTGTTTGTTATATGATCTCCATAATGTTTTCAACCCCACTACTGGAGATAAGTCCTTTATCCACACGGGATATGGGGGCGAAGAGAAACAGCGTCAAACTGCTGATATGGAATGCAGATAACAATGTCAAAACAACAGCAACAACAAACCCCAAAATCCATCCAGGTTGCAGATGCTCCAAAGACACAGCCCCCATTGTCCTTGCAAAGGAGGAAACCCTATATGTTGGTGACCTTGGTGTTTGCTATTGCATGTGGCTATGAACTGGTCTATCTTTGTGCACCTTACACACTGGGTCAGGCTTTCTGAAAGACTGGCGTGCTGTTAAAGATCACCATCAACTCAGGGTTAGAACAGAAGTTACCCTGTGTCCAAGCAGAACAGGCCTAAAGGTTGGCAATACTCCATAACAGAAAACCATCTGGCCAAGGGGTGGAGCTTCATTCCCTGCCTGGAATCAGAAGAGACAACTACCCAGCTGCATTACTCTGAGAAAATCCATCTGTCATAGCTCAGTCCCCTAGTCCATCATGCAGACGACAAGAGCTCTAGGGCACTCACAGAATGGTACAACGTACATTTATGTGAGGTAAGGAGGTGAAGGCCATCGGTTAGCCTGCATTTGAACACTGTCAATCATTTGTACTCAACATTCCCAGGAACCACCCTCCTTCTCTGACTGTCTGAGGTCATTTCCTCTCTGCCTCCTTTGTGGCAGGTTCTACAAGTATTTCTGCTAGGGCCTAATCTGTTCTATCATTTCCTTCCTTCTATCATTTTGGTCATGCCCATCCCTGATAGTGACTGAGGAAGGCTGAGACTAGCCCTCAGCTCCTCTCTGTTCTACTCTCCGTTGACACCGACTCCAAATGAAAGTTTATAGTTTATATTCTTGATAAAACATAGCAACAAAAGGACTAGATTTTACTGGATTACTAGGTCAGTTGAGCTGCGATCCCAGCACATTGTATACCAAGGAGCCACTTCGGTAAAGAGCGAAGACCAGGCTAGAATATGGCTCCCAGGTGACGAAGGGCTTGCTGTGTAAACATTAGCACCTACTGTCCAGAGCCCATGTAGGCATGATGGTATGCACTTATACACCCAGTGCTGAGGAGGGAGAGACAGTTGGATCCCCAAGAATCTCTGGCCAGTCAGCTTACTTATTGAGTTCCAGGCCATGCAAGATCTAACAAACAAACAAGGTAGATGATGCCTGAAGAATGGTACTAGAATTTGATCTCTAGCCTATATTCAGATATACATATATGTGCATGTGAGCACACACACACACACACACACACACACACACACACACACACAGAGTGAAGGATGGTTAGTGAAGCTTTGTAATTACCTGGCAGTGTTCTTAGCAATTGATGTTCTCACCCTGGGACCCCAGTCTCCCGTCCTGTAAAATGTAACTCAGTCTGCCAGGACCTTGGTAATTCTAAAGGAAATTCTATGTGCTGCTATCCAGAACAACTATCTAACATGTCCATTCGTGTGTACCCATTCATAGCTGAGTCAAGCTGACAGCCAGCAGGGTCCTCTTGGCTTTAGAGAGTTCTTGCCTCTGTGATGGGTAATGGAATGGACTTCTAAGGCTTGACTTAAGAAAATGTGTCTTTGTACATGTCACCATACTAGTGCCCTCCAGAGTCATGGCCCTTCCTAAATGGAGACTGTAGATTTGGGACTCCAGAAAGTGAACCAGACACTCACAAATGCCATCACCTCCCTCACCAGCCTATCCTGCACATCAACTGCTTCTCACAGTGGCTCTCTGAGGGTGAAACCATGGTCATTTCTAAGGGCCCAGAAACCAAGTGACTTGTGGCTCTACCAGGAGAAGCTTTCTTCTGGGGAAGGCTCCATATTGAACAGACAGCCATTCCTTCAGAGAGAATGATAATTAATCAAATCAGACCCCATCTTTACTGAACACAGTAGGGTGACTACTTCTTCTTAGGAATTTTCTGGTTTTGACACAGAAGTCCCACAGCCCAGAAATCTTTCCATCGTTGGCAAACCAGGACCATTGCTCACCCTAATTCCCATGGTTGACAACATATGGTGCACATGAGAATCAGGTTTCTAGGATGGATGACTGAATCAAATACTTCCCTGGCTGTGTAATACATACTGGGGAGACTGTATTATAAGTTCATTATTCTTAGAATTTTGTATTTAGAATACCAGCAGCTCTTAAACTCACCTGTAGGTTAGAATCAGTGGAGATGTCTAAACTTTACCTCTCTTAGGGTGGACTCGGGCTATTGGGGTTGTTTTCTTAAAGTTCTGAGTTACTCTAGAAGAACCACTAACACAAAGAACTGACTAAAGGGCCTCTATTCATCTCTCCTTTCTACAGTGTTGATTTTTGTCTCCATTCCAATCATTTCCTCTCTCTGTAGAAGACAAGGAAAAGTAATTTGAAACACAAAGGAGCTTCATCAGCTGAAATCAGAGATGGTATCACTGCTGGGTATAAAATCTGTAATAACACTAGAGAAGTACATACAGAGATCCAAACAAGAATGCTAATGCTTTGATTATAATACAAAAAAATTGGAAATAATCCAAACATCCTCCACAGAAGAGCAGAAAAGTATGATAGTAATTGCCTGTAACTAGAATGAACAATTAAGCTACAGTATATAAACACTGGAACAACATGACTGCATACATAGATATCTATGTATACATATATGTACACACACACACACACACACACACACACACACACACACACACTTTCATTGCCTTCTTGCAGGACTTGGAAGTCTTCATTTTTGTAAGAAGGATGTCACATATTAGAGGATTCCAGGATGCACAACTCATATCGGTGGCAGCAATAAAACTGTCAAGATAGCAAGGTAGTCTCTTGCCAGATGAGAGAGAATCTTCCTCTGCATATCTCAGGATATACAGGGAAATCCCAACACTAGGTAGCTGTTTCTGCATTTAAGTCCTGCAATGCAACCCAGAATCTGAATCTTCTTAGCAGAGGCTCCTGTGTTGCTTTGCAGAAGGTGCAGAGCTAGGTACAGCATCGTCATCCATCATCCCTGCCTCCCATTGTCCACAGGGAGCAAGGAATCCATTGAAATGCAGGTGTGACAGAAAACCTATGCATTCAAGCTTGTTAATTTTACTTGGCAGTTCTAGGTTGCTGACAAATGGTTAATTTTAAGAAAGGGCAAACACTTACCTGGTCCTAGTTTGGCCACGGCATAAAGGAGGTCATAGTTGAGGACTGGTGTGGCATCGCTGATAGGCTTCCAGCCAACAGGAGGAGATGAGGGGGGTGAGATGAGGAACTGTTTGGCAGGCTGTGGGGGTGCCAAATGCAGTTTGTCTCCATCTGTCTCTGGGGTCTGGACCTTTCAAACAAGATAATGAGACATGTGACTGTCTACACTTGCAGCTGCGCAGGGCTTCACTGAGGGCCAGACTGCAGTGGCAATCATCCCTTCCAGTACATGGTGTCCTGAACTTATTGTTTGACTTAATCCTTAAAACAACAGCTTCCATCTTTTAATGGGCACCATGGTCACCTAGAGGGCTTCTAAAGCATGTTGCTGACCCCTGTACTACGTTTTGTGCACTTGTGAGTGTGTACATGTAGAAACTAGTGGATAACCTCTGATGTCCTTCCTTAGGTACCAATGCCCTTGTTTTTTTTTTTTTTTTTTTTAACCTTGATCATACCAATAAGGTTAGGCTAGATGGTGAGTAAGACAGAGCACTGCCTAAGAACATCAGAAAACATACATATTTGCATTATAATACATAATAGTAGCAAAATTATGGTTATGAAATAGCAACAAAGATGATTTTGTGATTGGGGGTCACCACATCATGAAGAGTTGTGTTGAAGGGTTACAGTATTAGGAAGGTAGAGAACAACTGCCCTAACCCTTTCCATTTCTCTAAGGATAACTTTGCACCCCTTAAGTGATGACTACCATTGTAGTTTCCTACTACCCTCTGACGGTTGTCAAGCTGTGTCTACTCTTCTAAAATTACCTAACTCTTTTATGAAAATGAAAACCATAGAATGGGTGAGCTTTTGTGTCTCGCTTCCCTCACATTTTAAAGGTGCATTATTTGGTGATACATTATCAATATTTTTTTAACAGCTGAATAATATCCCTTTGTGTGGGCATACTATAGTCTCTTTATCCCTTTATTAGTTGAACAACTTTAGGCAGTTCTGACTGTTGGCGGACTGTGAGCAGTGCTGCTATGTATATTCCTGCCTAAATATTTGTTTGAGTTCCCTATTTTTAGTACCTAGAAGAGTATTTCTGAGTCACATGATAACTCCAGGTTATCTTTTAATGGAATCCTATCTCTATCTATCTATCTATCTATCTATCTATCTATCTATCTATCTATTTCATGTATCTATATAGCTATGAATCTATGTACATGTCTATCATGTATATATGTATGTATCATGTGTCTATAAACCTATCTATCATCTATCTGCATAAGCAATATATTATATATATTGTGAACACACACACACACACACACACACACACACACACACACACACTCACAGTCTTTTGAGATAAGGTTTACTGTGTAGCTCAGGCTGGCCTTGAAAGCAAGGTCACCTGCCTCAGGCTCTAGAGTGCTGGAATTACAGGCATATGCCATCACAACTTGTCCTGATGCAGGTTTTAATAAATGATGATCTAAGATTGTCCTAGCTATGTGAATTTGTAAGAGATGTAGGATTTTAGCAGGAGTCTGCAGCTGACACAACTGGTTCTGATGCAGGTTTTAATAAATAATGATCTAAGATTGTCCTAGCTACATGAATTCATAAGAGATGTAGGATTTTAGCAGGAGTCTACAGCTGAAGCCACACTTGAGAAGTGATTGTTGCCTAGTGATGGATAAGGCCTTGATGGAGAATGGATATTGACAACTAGTACACTGGGCTTCACGACCATCCCTAAGAACTACTCATCCCTGTTCAAAATAGAGAGCATTTGGTTTTGCAAAACATATAATTAATTTTCATGGATCTGTAACATCAATGTATTAATGTAATAATTTTCATGGATTTGTGACATCAATGTATTAATGTATTATAATTTTCATGAATTTGTAACTCTTTGTCATCAATGTGTTTAGCATACCATTAACCTGATTATTTAAACGTTAATCACAACCCTGGAAGGTTAGGAGTCAACTGTGGTGAGCTCAGTTTTATTGCAGTTCCTAGCTGCAGGTTATTGTCCCTTTACCAAAATCTAGACACTGCAGCACACAGCTTTCCATGTCATCATCATAGCAGCTATATGTGTTGATAATGCCATCATTGCCATCTTATAGATGAGGACTCTGAGTCCCACTGAGGTTCTGTGACTTGTCCTAGTTAGAGTTTAGCTTGGCAGCTCTTAAAAGCCTCTGTCCTAAGACACAGATACTGCTCAATCTGGGACTCACTATCTGTGTCTGTTTCTCTCCTTGTGTTAAAAACATAAACTCAGAGGATGTATAAATGTATTTTAATCAGGTTTGCTTCCATTCCTTTTCCCTCTTCATATTCTTTATGCTTTCATATCCACTGAGTCCAATTTGTGCTGACCATGTAAGCATGGATGTGGGACCATATCCTGGAACATACTCAACCTACCAGAGACCACACCATCAAGAAAACATCTTCCCTCCCCTAGCATCCATCAACCGTCAAAAGACCCTCAATTGGAGGTGGGCACTCATGGTCCCCCTTTTCTCTCCATGATAGAATGCTGACTGGCTTATCTTGGATAGGTCTTAGACAACCATTAAATTAATTTCTTAGTGAACTAACTGTAACAACAAACCTATCCATGGGTATATAGTACCCATGGGGGCTAGAAGAGGGAGGGCATTGAATCCCCTGGAACAAGGATTACAGATAATATATAAGGGCTAGGAATCAAACTCATATCCTCTGGAAGGGCAGCCAGCTTTCTTAACTGCATAACTGTCTCCTCAGGTTCCCATTTATATTTTAATTTAATTTATTTACTTTTCAATTAACAATGACTTTTTATACTTTTAAATTTAAATGTATGTGCATGCCCACACTTATGTATATGCATCCTGTGCATGTCTGGCATCCTAAAGGGTCAGAGGAGGCCATGTGGGTGCTGGAAATTAAACCTGGTTCTGCAAAAGCAACACGCCCTCTAAACTGTTGGGCCAAAACAGCAGGGTGAAGAATTACCTGTGCAAAGTAGAGTTTTAGCTTCTTCCCTCTGAACAGGGTCTCGTGAAGCTCTATCCGGGCACGGGCTGCAGATTTGGGGTGGCTGAAATTTATTCGAACCCGTCGGAAACTCTTAAACAGCTGGAACGTCACACATTCATCATAGGTCCGGAACAGTCCCTCGAATTTTTCCTGATAAAAACAGAGAAGGAAAATCCATTTGGTCATGGGTGTCACCTGACAAAAGCAGGTAACCCTGGTGGGTTGTTGGAAACAGAAAGTTAAAACACAAGACACAGTGACCAAAAACATAAGTTTCCTTAGCCTGGGTAGCCATGAGGAAGAGAAGGAGTGTTCTTCATATGATCTATAGCCAACTTTGTTTTGGCATTAAAAAAAAAAAATAAACCAACCAAGCAACATTTATTGCATCAAACCACTAATATTTTGCTTTTTTTCTCCCTGCAGCGTAGCCAAGACTCTATGATACAAAACAATGATTGAAAATGTTTAATTAAATACACACTCTTAATTCTTCTGGCAAACACCTAGTACATGTTCACTCAGCACAAGGGATGGTCCCTCCTTAGGTTTTTTTAAGACTACAACCGATGGGGGTTATTTTGCCCTGACATGTAGTTGTCTCAAAATTTAACATGGAAGTCCCACACAGAAGCAAACAAGAGAACACCCAGAGGGGTCCCAAAGGAATAAAGAGAAAATTCAGAGAACTAAACATGTGTGTGTTATATAATTAACCCTATCAATAGAGTTCTTCTTAGCCTTCAAAAAGAACTTACAAGTTGAAAAACAGTGTATTTTAAGCACTATACAGTTTTAAGGGTAAAATGTGTCTTAAGAAAACAATTTCTACAATTTAATAAAAAAAATCCTGATCTTTAAATTCCAACAGTCAACTTGTATTTTGTCGAAATGCATGAACAATGGCTTCTACAAGATTCATAGGAGTTTTATGTGTGTGGAGTAAATAGTCTCATGGGTTGTGCACAGGAAGAGGCCAACAGTTGATGCCCAGTGTTGTTCTCAATCTGTTTCCATCTTGGTGTTTGAGGTACAGTCTCCCAGTGAACTGGAAGCCATCATTTCAGCTAGACGGGCTGGGCAATGAATCCACTTGTCCCCGCCCCATCCCCAGTGCTGGTGTTCCAGCTGCATGCTACCATCATCCCCGCTTGTGACTGGAAACCTTACTTATTGAGCCATCTCTCTAGCCTCAGGTTCATAGAATTTTAACCTCAAGTTGGCCTGGTGGATGGTGAATTTAACCTTTCCCTCCTTGCTCACATCATTTTACAGATGAATATTCCTGGCTCATTCAGCAAGTTACGACCAGTCAAAGTCCCCAGGGCCCTGGCTTCAGAGGTGCTTTTGAACTGTGTGAAGAATCAGACTACTAGACCAATGGGAAGAAATGTTGTTGGTGTAAGTAAAGGAAGGATAGCTATAAAATGAGCCTGGGGCTAATGCTGTGACCACAGGAAAGAGGATGATGTGGGGTTTGGAACTCATGAGTCCTGCAGGCTTTTAGAACAGACCCCTGATGTCAGGGAAGAGCTTCCTGTCTCTCCGGCATCCAGAAGATTTTGTCCTAGCCATTTTTGTACATGCCTGTGGTCCTTCCAAATCTAGCAACACCCCAGGCTGAACCCACCATACCTCTTAACTCCCATGTCTGCCCACTCTCTCCTTTGTATGTCAATATGTCATTCCATCCCAACAACACAGAACGTCTATTCAAAGCTAGAGGCTTGTTTGGCTTCTTTATGCTTACAGACATTGGATAGATTCGGTCTCCCTCTTTTCTGTCTTTGTTCTTTTCTCTTTTCCTGACAGTAGCAAATCAAGCATCTTTCTTTGCTATAGGAAGAATATTGGGTTTTCCCCATCATCTCTTGAGGCTTGGGATAAGCCAGTCCCAAAGCCTGGGCTTTAAGTTACCACTCCAAAGAATTCCTTAAAGAATTCTTTCTCCCAGTCCTGTGCTCTTCCAGACAGGAGTTCTGATGATTAGCACCCTTCTCTCTGCACAGCAGGAGTGCTCTGAGCTGATCAAAATGTAGCCAGTGGTTTGATTAGTTACGAGAGTCCTCAGGAATGAGACAGGGTAGGATGTTAAGAACTCATCTTTCATTTAGCATGTGTTTTAGGACCAAATTTTTGAGTCCTCTCTCTGGCTCGCTTATTTTTCCAGTTGAGATGTTCTACCTCTTCATCTCCTCACCCAGGTCTAAGAAAAAGCAACTGACTAGTGGAGGGTGAGCTTTGTCCCTCAGTGAATATCCATGTTTTACATATTACTATTATTTTTTAATATGATGCTTATCAGTTTGAGCTGCCAACCTTAAGTGCTCCTGATAGAGGAAAACAATCAAAAGAGCTAATGGCCCTATGTGTGTTCTCCATTTTGAAAGGCTTTGGCCAACCAGCAGCGCTAGCTGTCTGCTAATCTTCAATAGACACTTTCGTACCATGGTTGTCTGGTCTCAGCTTCTAACATTAGTGCCTATTTCATTTCTGTTGCTGTGACAAAAAAAAAATCTTGACAAAAAAACTAGGGAAATAAGAATGAAATGGTTTATTTAGAATATAACTCCAAGTTACGGTTCATCATTGTAGGTAAAGTCAAAGCGGGTACGAAGACGCTAGTCACACACATTCACTCTCCCAAGCAGAGAGAAGCAAATGCATCTTTGATTCTCCATTGCTCTTGAGCTAGTTAGTGTTTACTCTTATACAGTACTGGGCCCAGCCTAGAGAATGGGGCCACAGAAGGAGCTCCTGATACCCGTACATGGAGATCCAGCTCAGTGCTCAGGGGCTGATAGCAGATATCAAGTAAGAAACTTAAATAAGGCTTGCTGTCTATCAAAGTTTGGAGGGGAGGGGCCATGAAGCCCCACCCATAGCATCCCACTCACATCAGCCAATGGTTTTCATTGGACCTTATAAGGCTTTATTCCTAGGGTGTTGATAATTATAAACATCTGCTGTGTGCTTGGAAGGCCCTCTATATGTTTTCAGGAGCTTGCATTGAGGGTGAGTGAGATCTAGCCAAGAATGAGGAGGTTTCCATTAGTGACATTATAAATATTCATATTCTGAGGCAATAAATGGGATACAAGACAATCTGGCTAGAGGAAGACGCAACACATCCAGCCCATCAATGTACCCGTAGACAAAACAATTACATAGAAAGAGCAGCCACAGGGGTCTTCCACCTCTATTGCAGCAAATCTGTTACTATGCTGATGTCCAGTGCCAGCCAAGCACACAGTTAAACGTGGTTCTCTACCCAACAGTTTTCTTCCCTGTGGAGTCCCTCAGATTTGGCTGTGAGATCTCCCTGTAGCCTCTATGCTGTCCCATCATGGCTGTCTCTAATATTTGGTCTTAGGACACTGAACTCTCAGAAATTGCTCAAGAGCCAAAAGAATGAGCTTTTATAGTGTTGGATTTTTCTCTCTTAACATTGACTGTACCAGACATAAAATAGAAGTTGGAAAATATTTACTTAGAAACTGCGTTTCAAAGCAACAGTAATAGGCCTTTTGTATATCATAACCTGATTACAAGAGATTTCTGTTTTCTGAAAAAATGACAAGATATGGTCAGAAGATTGTCATTGCTTTCCAGGTTTGCAAATCATCTCACTTGTAAATTTCCATCCAGCTCCAATGCACTAGGATTCTGTGACTCAACAGTGTAGGAATACACAGTGGGGAAAGTGAACATTGTGTGAACAGCCTCTCGGGGATGTGGCTGTTCTTCCTTGATACTACAGTGCTTGAAAGAAATAGTTGCTTCTGATGGTGGCTGCAGCTCAGGCTCTGAAGCCACAACCAAACAACACTTTAACTACGTCAAGGCTCGTGGATCTAATTTCGTACTTTCAGCGGAGTTTATTTTCAACCCCTGCATGATTTTATAATAGTAGTCACTGTCATGTAAAATAACTTGCCTAAGTCATATGGCCTTACAAAATGATGAGTGTAATTATGTAATTTTAAAACGACAACCAAGAGTATGGATTACCAAAAAAAAAAATCTGATGAATACAATTTTTCCAAAATGAATTTGGGCTTTAAAGCTTGTAGTTTATCATTGGCAACACACATAATAGCTATTTTTTTTTAAAAACAAAAACAAAAACAAAAACAAAAACAAAAGAACGTGTGGGAAGTGGAGGTGGGGGTGGGTAGGTGCCAGAAGAGGGCGTTGCATCACTTGGAGCTGCTGTTACAGCTGGTGAACTACCGGAAATGGGCAGTAGGAACCAAACTGGAGCCCTCTGTGAGAGCTGTATAAGCTCTGACCATGCCTTCAGCCCCAGGAGGTTTCCTCTTTTTGTAAGTTTGCATGCAGTGTGGTGAGCTTTGCTGCAGTATTCACATACATGCGTTATACTGTGTTCTTTTGTAACCTTCCCACAGTGCTGTGCTCAGCCCTCTCCTTTCTCGACGGTGTCTTCTCCACCAAACGGTCCCCTTCTTCTGCTTATTTTTCACATGCCCTTCATCACTTGGAGGATTTTAAGTTTTCTACTTTTTGATGGATTCGGCTCTTGTCAGTGCAGCCTGGGGACTTAGCTTGACACTTGACGGGTCTGGATGCAACTTTTCGTTTTCTAATTGTTTACAGTCTAAGAATTTTATACATCTGTAATCTTTTGATCAAATTCACTCCCAGTTCCCTTCCCTCCAATTCATCCCGAATCCATCCCTATTTGTCCCTCCGAACGTCACGTGCCCATTTAAAAGACTTATTTGTAGTATATGCGTATGAGCATTTATATCTGTGAGCGTGATGCATGATGTAAGTGCCTGATGTCTTCAGAGGCCAGAATAGAGTGTCAGAACCCCAAAACTGGAGTCATAAGTGGTTGTGAGGCACCATGTGGGTGCTAGAAACTAAACTCGGTTCCTTTTCAAGAGCAGCCAGTGCTCTAAAAGCACTGAAACCATCTCTCTAGCCCCAGATGTGCCCATTTTAACAAAGAACTTACTGAGTGTATTTAGAACTTCCAGTAGGTCCACAGGTTTGGGGCCATCTACTAGAGTGTGGGTAGCCTCTCAGGGAATGAATCCCCGAAAAGAGCTGACTTTCCCTTCCTCATCAGCCACTGTCAATAGCTCCTCCACTATGGGTGGGGCTTCATGGCCCCTCCCCTCCAAACTTTGACAGGCAGCAAGTCTTGTTTAAGTTTCTTACTTCATATCTGCAACCAGTATTTATCCAGTTTGTGCCTCTATTCAAAAGGTATTCAAGCATATGTATAAACACATGATAGGGTAGCACAAGTCAAAATAGAAGCTGAGTAAGCAAAAGGGAGAGACGAGGGGAAAAGAATGATTAGAGTCTAGAGGATATGTTCAGTGAAGCTGAACAATGTCTCATAGTCATGACACCTGTCACAGCTGGGCCAACATAACACCCACCATCTTTGTGAAGACACACTGGGCAAAGAAATGCTCACTCATTCTACAGTTCATGGAGTCTACAAGGCAAAGACGTTTCTGATCTTAAAACTAGGACATTGGATCTGTCCACCATTCTCATAAAGGGATGAGGAATGAACAACCCTTTATGAGGAATGAGCAACATTCTTGTTAATGCAACAGAGTGGTGGATGGTGTGTTTCTGATTAAAACATCAGCAAATACTAATTCCTAAATCAACAACCTTTCCCTTTATGCTCTCAATAAAACTGAGGAAGTGCTCAAGACATTCTGCCTGGTGGGTGCCACAGAATCCGAGAGGATTTTGGAAAACGCTATTGAAATCTCAAATAGTTACACTGGCTTTAATTCAGTCAGACAGTGGACCAACACTAACTTCTGATGGTTCTCTCCCTAACTCCTTAAAAACATTTGAGAGTTGGAGTTGTCGATGCTAGAGTTTTTGCATAAGCATAGGAAGCCACTGCAAGACAGATAACTGCACTGTTAGGCAGCTAGCAAACTCAAGCTAGTTATACTGCATACATACTGCCGGTAACATGTTAAGGAGCTGAGAGTTCCTAAGACAAAAATGAAGAATCCGATTTTCCTCATCACCCTAAAGAGCCAGTGCTGTGCTTGTGAGACGGCTATTCGGGAAGTTCAGTGGAGATTTTATCTTCTGTGAAACCACACCTCATCCCTTACATGGTTTCCAGTGTTTAACATTTAGTATCCCTGTAGGCTTAAATTACTTTAATAAAAAAGTGGGCATCACAAAAATCACAAGACTTTTGTCTGTCAGAGAAAACCTAAAACCTGTCAAAGAAGGAAAGCACTTATTACCTTTTCATGGCTATTATGACCTGTCACAGGCAAATCCCATCACTAGAGTGATTCTGGCTTTGACAGGCCTCTCAGCAGGCCTTGCTGTCAAGACTATTGGGAAGGAGATACCTAATCTGCATGTGGTGGTTCTTATGTCTGGATTTAACCCATCATGATCTCTTTGTCCAGACCCTCTTATTACTAATGCATGCATTGTCTCATCTCTGGTCCAGATGTTACCTAAATACAAGATCATTACCAATGGAAGGGTTGCCATGTCCTGCACAACACAGCTGGCTCCTGGAAACTTAACTGAGATGACATGGGGATAAAGAAATGAGAGACACTGAATAAATGACACCTACATATACAGAAATACTGGGATTGGGCATGTTCTACTGGCTCTAATGGTGGGTACTTACTATACAACCAGAAACTCAAAATGGTTATTACGTTAATGTTATTATGTTAACAGCATAAGAACAAAGGCAGTATCCATCTTTCAGAGGTGTCCTGACTATGACATAAGCCAATATAACTAAGGTATTTGAAGGGCTGAGCACAGTATAAGTATGTGAGCTGTTGTTATTAATTCCTATTAGAAGGTAGAAAATATTTTATTTCTATGTCTATGTTTGGCCTATTAGTTATAGCTCTAGAAATATCACTGTGCCTATATTCAGTTCAATTTTTGCCCATGTTTTTGTCTATATCTACCAATCCCTCTGTCCATCATCATTTAAGACTATAGAGAACAAATAGAAATGTTTATATGCATCATATAAAATTGCCTATAAATACACTAACCTGATTTCGTGTGTGTGTGTGTGTGTGTGTGTGTGTGTGTGTGTGTGTGTGTGTGTGGTTATGTGCTTAAAATGTAGAGCCCACATGTCTTACTTAGGATTTCTGTTGCTGCAACAAAATACCATGACCAAAAAGCAAGTTGGGGAAGCAAAGAGCTTGTTTGGCTTACACTTCCATATTGCTGTTCATTATTGAAGGAAGTCAGGACAGGAACTCAAGCAGGGCAGAAACTTAGAGGCAGGAGCTGATGCAGAGGCCATGGAGGGCTGCTGCTTTCTGGTTTGCTTCACCTGGCTTCCTCAGGCTGCTTTCTTATAGAACTCAAGACAACCATCCCAGGGATGTCACTGTCCACCATTGAACATTAATTGAGAAAATGGTTTACAGCTGGATCTCATGGAGGCATCTCCTCAACTGAGGCTCCTTCCTCTTTCATAACTTTAGCTTATGTCGAGCTGACATACAAAACCAGCCAGTACACCCAGTTAGCCACAGACATTTCTTTATTTTCTGAAAAGCTTCACAAGTGTCAGTAAAGTGCTTGCTGAGTGAACACCTGACATTGATCCCAAACTATGATATATTAAAAAAAATCATGGTAATGTATATTTGTTATACCAGAGTTGAAATGGCAGAGACAAGAGGATCCCTCGGGTTCACAGGCCAGCCAGCCGAGATTACTTGGCAAGTTGAAGGCCAGTATAAACCCTATCTCAGACAATATGGTGAATGATGCCTCAGGCATGACATCCAAGATGATACCCCATATTCCACTGTGTCCTGGGTAGATGCTGTGAGATAGCCCATAAGTACCTTAAATCTAATGGTCCTAAAGCCAAGTTATAGATTGCTACTTATCTGTCTCTATAAATGTGCCTCCATCTTCCCAGTTGTTCAAACCAGAACCTAAATGTCCTGCCCCTTCCTCTCCCTCATCAACATTAAAAACTCAACAGCCCCTCAATTCTCTGAATTCCCTGTTCTTCAGCCATTATCCCCACTACTGTCTTCGTGTTGTCACTGATTTCTGAGCTCCCCAAAGCTGATCCCGTGACTATTCTAGGCATGCTTACTACTGGAACATTTGAAAAGCAGCCTAGAAAGATCACTGCTAGAGAGGAAAGAAAATCCCAAACATGGTCCCTCCTTTATACAACATCTGTTAATGGCTTTCCAAAATGAGCTGCAGTCAAGCACTCAATGCCATTTAGAAGGTGGTTACCACTTACACTACCAACCTCCTACCCCACCACTGTCCCATCCTGTTCCCTAGATTCCAGGCAAAGTTCACTTAAAGGTTCCAAAGGAAGGTTGTTCCTCTCTCCAGGCTCTCTTTTTCGCCCCTGTTCACTCTTCTCCTGGACACGCTGTTTTGTTTTAGGTAACTCTGACGTGTTTATTTAAATCCAGCTTAGCTTTCACACCTGAGCAGCCTTTCCCCAACTCCACTCAAGTTTGGAGTTCCTTCCACTGTGTTCTCATTGGAGGTTAGTTAGTGAGGGCAAAGACTCCCCCATTACCTTGGACTTCAAGAGCAGGAAGGGTGTCATCGTTTTTTTTGTGTCTTGCTCATTTCTCAGTGACTATTGACCACATGCCATATAGGATGTTTGGACTCCAGAGAGAGCTCACTTGTTAGAGCAATGAGTGAGTTAATGTGGGAAGAATAGCCTTTTGACCCACGTGCCACCTTCTGGAGTATTTGTTCTATTGATTAATCAAGTCAGATCTTCTACATGCACTAGCCAAATATATCAGGATCCTCCTTATAGAGATGCTTTGGGGAAGGCATGATTGACTCTGACACATTCAAATCACATCCCATTCCTCTGCCCAGGTTTAATTTCTACTTCTGCAGAGCCTTTCAAAAACTCAACATCACTTGTCAGGTGACTGTGTCATTATGGGTGTGTGTCTGTCGGGGGCAGTGTTAAGAAAGAGTGCAGAGAGTAGATGGTATATAGAATATGTGTTTAATTAGATGCAAGCAAATGAGACTGTGTCTCTAAGCAGGAGGGCAACATAGTCAAAGATTTATATATTCATATTACCTTGATCATCTTTCTAAAAATGGTGCATGCATGAGTCTTACATTTATTTTTATGGTAAGAAGCTTCTGAGAATAGACTGTGTTTGCTTTCAAAAACTGCAGGTCAAGGGCCTGCTGATGCTTTCCAGCTTGCAGGCTCATCTTGGGAAACACATCTACCAGAAACACCACACAGTGATGAACTTAGAAGGTAAGGAAAGAGGGGGACTGGACAGATGGCTCAGTGGTTAAAGGAGCTTGTTTCTTCTGCAGAGGACTTGTGCTTGGGTTCCCAGCACCTACAATGGGCTACCCACAATCAACTGTAACTCTGGGAGATCTGACGCCCCCTTCTGGCCTCTACAGGCACATTCATGAACACACACACACACACACACACACACACACACACACACACACACACACACTTAACTTTAAAAAAATAAGCAGAAGAAATGGAATTTAATATAGGTGGTGTTCCAGATTCTTCAGGTGGAGATAAGGCCTGCTTTCTCACTGGTCCTTCAATAATTGATGAGCACATGTTTAGGAAGTGTTATGTTAAATTAAAAGGCTAAATTCTAAATAAGTTCCCTATCACGTCCTTTGAAGATGGGCAATTTGAAGTCTAATCCGATCATTTTCCCACTTGGCATACGATCAAAGCAACATTGCAAATGCAGTGTCGAATCTTCTTACTTATTTCTGGCCATGAAATTGAAGTGGCCTCGGTGTTCCTTAAAGAGGCAGGCTCCAGCAGCTTTCATGCACACAATCGTTAAATCTAACAGTGCAGTTTTCCTGCTTCTTGAGGTTCTCTATCCGCCCTGCCCCTCCTCCCATTTCTCCTTTTCCACCTCACTCAGATTCCA
Organism: Rhabdomys pumilio; assembly: GCA_030674055.1. NCBI lineage: Eukaryota > Metazoa > Chordata > Mammalia > Rodentia > Muridae > Rhabdomys > Rhabdomys pumilio. Next base: position 59,982,777 of record JANHMN010000017.1, read on the forward strand.
TGTTTGTTCTTCCTGATCAGAGGACATAAAATAGGGTGGGTTTGAATGCTGAAACCGCATGCAAATTACTCAGGTTCAACTTTCTTGGTATAAAAAAAAAAAAAAAAAAAAAAAACAACACCGATTGCCTCAATCCCCTGCTCCCGACCCCCAGGATACAAGGTACCTAAACAAAAGCCCTTCCAAACTGAAACATGAGAGTCAACATCACCTAAGGCTGAACCAGACTGACAAAACCAACTATGGCCACAGCTAACAGAGCATAACTTTGGAGCACCATTGTCTACAGTGACTACATTTCTAATTGGGAATTTATAGGCAAGCAAATAGACACAGCTCAGCCTTGAGTATGGCTCCCCCTTCCATATATGCCCATTTCTTCTTACAGTGAACTCCTGAGACAGTTAAAGAAACAGAGAGGAAATGGGAGTAGGAGTAGAATGAATACTTTCTCTAAGGGGGCCAGCCTTAGCTACAGACTGTAAATTCATCAAAGAGAATCCAGCTCCCAGCCTTATAGATTGAGCTCCCAGGCTAGCCCATCAAGGGCAGAGAGAAACAGGGTCTAACACAGCTTTCATCTTTTTGCTTACAGCTCATCCAAAAGGACGGACATGGTTTTTGCCCTGAGTCATTTTTGCTGGTCTCTCTCATGTAGTCTTAGGAGAAACGGCAGGAAATCAGAAAGAAGCTTTGTCTATTAAAGGGAAGAGAATTGAAGTGTTGTACTTCAGGTGTGAGATAGCTGGCTCCCATTGTAGATCTAATTTCAGTTCCTGGAGAACCTCCATACCGATTTTCACAGCAGTTGAGCTAGCTTACACTCCCTCTCGCCAGTAGCATCTAAGGGTTATAAACATTATTAAATGACAAAAAAATCATAAAAATATATAAATGATATAAGTGAGAGTTTTACATGGGCAGTTCATACCATAAGCAACTAAACACGGTATTAGGGCGAGAAGTTGTATTTCTTCATCAATATGCATGTGGTACACATATGTGTTTCATGTTTTTTTCATGTATTTGATTTAGGGCTCAGAACCTTGCCAGCCAAGTAAGATAATTTTTACAAAGAATTACATGGAGAATTGTTTTCTTTGTGTGGCATAAATATATGTGGAGTAAGGAAAGGAAGATGGAGAAACCAGTAACTCACTTTAATTAAAATTATTACATAATGCTTTGTTCAAACCAGGACACTGAAACTGGGGGGGGGGGGGGGGGGAGGTACTATTCATTATGCTGTGACCTCAGAAGTGTCTTCACACAGTGGCTCTATGGTTCCCAGCTGACTAATCTTAGCCAGGGATCCCTGAACTATGTCCTTCAGCTCACTGGAGAGACCTAGTGGTCCTGTCTACAGAAAGAACCCACCGAGATGTGCAAGATTCCTCTGCTAATTTTAGTATATACCAGTGTCTCTCTACCAAAGATTGCTTATGGGCTATGTTTTAATGGTGGCTGAGCTGTGTCACCTTGATATAGGCCAGAGTTATCAGAGAGGAAGGAGCCTCAATTGAGAAAATGTCTCCATGAGATCCAGGTATAAGGCATTTTCTCAATTAGTGATAATGAGGGAGGGGCCAGTTCATTGTGGGTGGTACCATTCCCAGGCTAGTGGTTCTCGATTCTATAGGAAAGGATGAGCAAGTTGTGTAGAGCAAGATAGTTAGCAGCACCTGTCCGTGGCCTCTGTATCAGTTTCTGCCTCCAGATTCATGCCCTGACTTCCTTCAGTGATGAAAAGCAATATGGAAGTATAAGCCAAATAAAACTTTTCCTCCTCAACTTGCTTTTTGGTCCTGGTATTTCATTACAACAATGGTAACCCTAACTGAGACAGTGGCTGAGATCCCTAGGTGGGCTAATGAAAAGGATGTTGGTCGTATTTTCAACTACGGCATCTGGCTGTTCAGCCTCTGTTGGGCACTTCCTAAGTACACACGGAGGCTTTGACTTCTTTCACTTTTCAGAAATAGGAGGCACTGCTAACACCTACCTGCCCTCCCTGAGGATGGGTACTGTTCATCAGCTTCACACTGGGTCTGGGAGAGGGCTCAGTGCTTGCACTGAAAGCTTAATCCTTAGAACCTGCATAAAGAATTCCAGCTGTTGTAATGCTTGTAATCCCAGTGCTGGGAAGGCAAAGGCAGGAGAATCTTTGGGGCTTGTTTGCCAGCCAGTCTACCCTAACTGATGAGCCTGAGGTCCCAGTGAAAAACAAAATGGGTCATGTATACACACACACACACAGACACACACAGACACACACACACAGACACACACAGACACACACACACACACACACGTTTGCATCTGCACATACTACACAAAATAGTTTTAAGGAAATCACTGTTTGAACTAGAAAGAGTTTTATGTCTTTATAGTCCATCCTGTGGACAAGAGGCCACTACCATCACTGTCACCATCACCGCCATCATCATCATCATCATCATCACTATAAGCAGCACCAGCAGAGCCAGCACCAGCAACACCGGTAGCACTATCACCAGGACCAGCACCAACAGCTCCAGAACCAACAGCACCGGCAGCACCAGCAGCACCAGTACCTGCATCTTTTCTATAGCCTCAAATGCTGTTGAATGAGCATCATTTCGGGCTCCAGGCCCTCGCATTTACAAACTAATTCGCAACTTCCATTTCAACAGATCCACAAATAATCGATATTCCTTAAGTTAAAACATCCTGAACAGGATCATCTGAGACATGAGGGTTAGCTCACTCGCTGAATGAGTTCATTTAGAACTGTGCTGTTGGTAGTTATGACAACTGTCCTTGGGTACCAGTGCTCTTCATCTTGGGAATAACAAGTACATCTGGGGTTAATGGTTATTACTCTAGTTGATGGTTTCATTCTTGCAACCAGTGTCTGCATTTTACTGTTTTAACCAACAGATTCCTTTTCCACCATCAATGTGTAGCCTATTGGATAGGTGGGGAGATGTGTTCGAAGATCCCATGCAAAATACATTTCAATGGCATTAGATCTCATCTGAGCTAATAAGCAGTGTACCAACATATTCGGGTAAGCCTAGGGTAACTCCTTTCTGTTTGATGTCCCTTTGGGGCGGCACTTCTGAGGGCAGGCTGTACATTCCTAAGAATAATACAGCCCTCTGCCTCTTTGAAATGAAAATGAACAGCAGGTGTCCAAATCTTGCCCAGCCTTGCTTCTTCCAGAGCTTCCTATCAATAATGTCACGCTTTAGCATCCCCTGAGCCTCTCTGCTATGACATATACCAAACACTTAACTGAAAATTGAGCATTATAAAGCCTAGATCAGAGCAGCCACAGGGTCAAGGATGAAATTGATTCTAGACTTTGGGTGGGACTGGATGCAGACACAGGAGAACCCTAAAGCTATCGTAGCAATGTTTAAAATCAAGGCCCTTGGAACTGGGCAGTGGCTCAGTGGTCAAGAGCATGCACTCTTGCAGAGGGCCTAAGTTTTGGTTCCCACTGCTCAGGGCTCTAGAAAAGCTAGGTCAGCAGTCCTGTTTTCCTGTTAAATATCCTCACCCATATGAATTTGGATTTTCTATTTCAGAAAACACCATTTCCTGTACTCATGTGGGTATGCCTTGCCAATTGTTTCATTAGACAGTCACAGTTGTCTCATTTCTAGAATATCTAAAGTCCTTTTTATCCCCATTGAAGATGTCAACCTTTTGTCTCATTAACTCTATATTCTTGTCCCTCCAGGTTCCGACTTATTTGAGTTACTCTATCAAACATCCTCTGAGGCTCTGCCCCATGGACCCTCTTGGTTCACTTATAGGCCTGCTGCATGCTTGTGTCTCTTTAGCCCCTTAGCGGTGAATGAAGCTCTTGTCCTACAAAGCGTGAGAACTTAAGTTCAAACCCCAGAACCCAAATTAAAGTAAAAGAAAAGAACTCAGAGTTTCCCTCTGATCTCCATGTGTGCTGTGGCATTTGTATACCTGCTATACACACTATACACATAAAACAATAGTAATTTAAAAATAACCAGTTTATTTCAGAATGTGTGTATGCACATTTGAGAATATGCAAACATGCAGGATCTGGCTCTATGTTTTTGTTCTGTGTCCTGAAGATGGCACCCAGGATCTTGGATGTATAAGACAAGGCAACTGCGATGATAATAATCCCCATTTCCCTGTCTGAATCTCTCATTTTCTAGCCGAATGCCTTAAACCATGCCTTCTTCTATGAACCATAAAACCACAACTGCCACCTGATTTTTGTCTTTGGGGGATCACAGATATCCCCCATCCTCTGGATTTCAGAAGTATGAGCACAAGATACATAGAGATGTGTTTTTACCCCATTTCTGTTTCCTGGGAAACAGGTTAGCAAACCATAGTCAATTCCAATTTTCTGCCTGTTTATGCGAATAAAGTTTTATAGGGCCACATTCACTTTCGTTTGTTACATATTGGGACTTTGAAGAACAACACAGAGTGAAGACATGTGGCCCACTAAATCTGAAATATGTACCTATATGGTTCTTCTTGAGAGAGATAAAGAGAAAGCGAGCAAGCACATGTACAGGTGTGTGTGTGTGTGTGTGTGTGTGTGTGTGTGTGTGTGTGTGCACGCGCATGCACCTATATGCACTTGGAGAGGCCAGAGAAGGATGTTGGATGTCTTGATTTGTTACTCTTCACTTTATTTCTTTGAGACAGAATTCTCTCTAAAACTGGAGCTATCTTGGCAGCCCTCAAACCCCAGTGTTTCTCCTGTCTCTACCCAGTAAGCCCAGAGCTGGGGTTCCAGGCCCACACATGACCACATAATCCAGTTTTCTTTCATAAGTGCTGAGGATTTGAACTTGGGTCCTTATACTTGAATATCAAGCACTCCTACCCACTGGGCCATCTCCTTACTGACCTGTCTGGTTTTTGCTGACCCCCTCATACAGAGTAACAAGGATTTCTGATTGGTTCATGACTCCTTGTCCTAGATTTAATACTGCAGATGACCTTTTCATTTTGTTCCTACCATTTCAGAGAGACTTCATTAGTGACAAATCAAACTGTGGTGGTTTGAATAAGAATAGCCCCATAGGCTGATATATTTTAATACTCAGACATTAGGGTGCAGCACTATTTGAGAAGGATTAGGAGGTGTGGCCTTGTTGGAGTAGGTGTGGCCTTGTTAAAGACAGTATCATTGGGGGTGGGATTAGAGGCTCCAAAAGCCCATGCTAGTCCAGGGTCTTTCTCCCTCTTAACCTAGATTAGGATGTATCCTCAGCTGTGCTCTAGTACCACGGTCTCCACTGGGGTGACAGTGGGCTAAACCTCTGATACTATAGGCAAGTCCTCACTTCAATGTCTTCTTTTGTAAGAGTTGCCATGATCCTGGCGTCTCTTCACAGCAAAAGAATAGTGACTAAATCACAAATACTTTCTAAGTTTGCTATTTCAAGCCAGAAGTACAAGTCAAGCTTATATGAGCTTGAAATGCATGAAATTGCATTTCAGGAAGGTCAAAGCCCATTGCATATTGGCAATTTCTTTTGCAGTTCAACCTGTGAGTAAGAGCTCAGGGAACTGAAAAACAAAACCACCAAACCAAGGAATTATTTCACAAAGGCACTTTAAAGAGATAAAGATCAGACAAATTTGAAAAAGGCATTTTGTACAAAATTAATTTCTTCCTCGATACCAAGGAAGGGCACTGCTACTTGTATTTCAATTTTTATAATAAATTGGATACTTTTCCCAGGTGTCCTAATAGTTTGTTGTGTCCTCCTCAACCACTGGGGTATACATAGTGACTAGGAAAAACAGATGCTAGGTGCCAGCTTGATGGAACCTAAGATAGCTACAGGAGACTGAAAGAAAGTTGTCCTACCCTCTGCTTAGTACAGGCCTTGATTGCCTTTTTGCAAAGAACAATGACCATGACTGGGACCATGGTCATTGTTATTTGAGGTGGGAGGTTGCTGTTCCATTTTGGCTATGGGCACCTTGTGCACACACTGCTTTCCCAGCAGCCCTCTGGCCTTAAGCCAACATTGGGACAAGAAGGCAATGAGGCCAACAGTTAGACATTTTTTTTTCTTTCATAAAGAAAGAGATTGGATTATCCAATTTTCTACTGTTTCATCCATGGAAACATATATATATATATATATATGTTTTATGGCAGGCATGCTTTGAGCATTCACTCCTGCTCATGATATCGACAAGATCAGCGTAAGAGGAGAGTCATATATAGTGCTTCATACACTGCTCACATGTAAACCCTCCTTTGTGCTGGCCATCTCACAGATGTTTCCGACCCTCTGCATATGTAGGCAAAGCGTGGCTATCACTTTTCACATAAAGAAGTGTTCAGAAGCTGTGTCAATCCTCCGATGAGGTCAATCTTTACATTTAACTTTGGACATTTTTCTACCTAAAATATTTGATCATGGGGGGAAAGGCTAGTGCACCATTTCATAAGTGCATGGCTCTGTACAGAGGAAGAGGTACGTCATCAGTTTAGGATCATTACGGTATTCTAGGGTCCCAGAGGGGAAGGATTCAACAATGAGTTCTTCACTGAATGGCTGCATTTGTTATGGCACTGGTAATTTTCTTAAAAGGCAAAGGTAGCTGACAGGTTCATGGTAACCATCATCTTTTTAGCTAGCTCTAAGAATTTTGGCAGGAGTAACAAAAATACAGTCATGATTTGTGTGTGTTTTCGGCATTGGGTTCTGGGCAAAGCCTGCTTACAGTCAGCTCGGTGAAAAGGCTGGCTGTGCAAGATGCGGTTGAAAGACGTTTCTTTCTGCATTTCAGCAGAATGAGCCACAGCATGGAGCTGCCCCTGCTTCCTGCAGCAAGAAACACGTGCGCCGGGACGATTTTATCTTTTACTTTCCAGCAGCCTTTTAACTGCCTTCCTGGTCTGTGATTGACACAGAACTTCATCCAGACAAGGACGCATCCAGCCTGCAAACCTTTGATAACAGAAACACATTTGCTAGGGGACTTCTTCTTCTTTGAATATTGGTTATGGTTTTAGAGGGATGAATGCACTGATGGAGTCTTTTATTAATACCTTATGCAGGCAGCTAAATGCAGGCTGTCTACTTCCTCAGTTGTAGAAGCAGAAAAGGAGCCAATTCTTTTCCTTTCTATTAAAAAGCTGTGGTATAGCTACTGATATTAAAGTATTTGAGGGTATGTTTTGTGAGGACAGTTGTTATTACCAAAACATTAAAAAAAAAAAGTTTAGATAACAAGGGTTCGAAACCCTATCATATCTTAGTTAAAACCTCTAGAGGGAAAGGGATGGGTAGAATTCTGGGCTCTGCCTGAGCTGAGATGAAATACAGTACACATGCCTTATTTCTTGGAGAGGGCAGAGACCAGGACGACAGAAATCCAGCTGTTGCCATTTTATATGGAACAGTAGCCTAGACATGGCTCTATGGCAGTCCAGGCAAAGGCCTTGAGAGTACCTGAGTGAATTCTGAGGCATAGCTCTGGTGCCATCAAGAGCCACAAAATACTTTATGCACTGTTTCAAGAGTTCCACTGTTACAGGAAGAAGAGGCGATCCAAGAAAAGCTGTGGCCGGAACAAGGAAGATGGAGAAGGATCTTCATAGGAAGTGTAAGTTCTCCAAGCCCAGGAGAAAGGATGCAGATGACTGAGGACCACCAGTGGAGGGTACAGTGATGAATGTCTGTTTGGGTTAATTTAAACAAGGACATCCTTTCCCAGCAGCCACACCTGAATGCTCTGACAATGTGCAAGGATTTTCAATTCAACATCCATCTGGAAGTGAACTGACTCAGAAAAATCCTATAATCACTAGGAGACAAGCCAGAAGTGGCTAAGATTATGGTTTTAAAACCAGCTGGCACAGTATCCTGAGAAATACTAATTTGCTAAGAACAAAATAAAGGCTATTATTCCTTTTATATCCCCCCGAGTCTATGGTCTAGAGCTCTCTCAAGTTCACAATGAGCATGCGGTCATCATGTAAAATATTTGGTAGGTTGACCCAATTAGGACTTAGCTCTTCACCACCTCCTCTCAAATACAAACCTTTTCAAGGCCATTTAGATGACACACAAAATCACTGTCGTCCTTTGAGCAGCTTGTCACATAAGATCACACATCCTTTTAAAAAATATTATTAGCCTGGCACAAGCATCTTCTACTTTGTTGTTCTTGAGTAAGAAAAAAAACATTTAGTTGTCCAAGGCTGTGGTGGTTTGAATATGCTTGGCCTATGTGAGGTGGCATTATTACAAGGTGTGGCCTTGTTGGAAGGTACGGCCTTGTTGGAGGAAGTGTGCCACTGTATAGGTGGGCTTTGAGGTCTCTGGTGCTCAAGCTCTGCTCAGTGCAAAAGAGAGTCTTGTCTAGGCTGCCTGAAGAAGAGAGAGAATCTCCTTCTGATTGCCTTCAGATCAAGACGCAGAACTCTCAGCTCTTCTAGCACCATGTCTGCCTGGACGCTGCCATGCTTCCTGCCATAATGATAAAGAACTGAACCTCTGAAACTATAAGCCAGCCCTGACTAAACATTTCCAATTATAAGTTGTCTTGGTCATGGCATCTCTTCACAGCAATGGAAACCCTAAGCAGAGTCCAACTGATGACTGGATGCTGGAAGGACAACTGAATGGAGACATTGCTTCCCTACCCTGCTGTTAAGACATAGGCTCTTCCACTCCCTTAAGTCTGATTAGGTCTCATGTTCAAAGTGTGCAAATAATACCTGCTAAAGGGTCAGATAGGATTTAAAAAGTAGCCTGTAAAACAGAAGGTATTCCACAGGTATGAACACCGATGACTGCTGTCTCCCATGATGACATTACCACGTCAGAGAATAGGTTCCTTTTTCCACATAAATAGGATTTTAGAGAAAAGACAGAAGTAGAGTCAACATTCTGCAATGTTTAGGAAGAAAGCAAAATCAGGAGGTCAAGATTTGATTTATAGGTTGGTGAGATGACTCAGCAGTTAAATCGTTTGTCACTCCAGCAAGAAGGCTAAGAGTTCAGATCTCCAGAACCTATGTAAATGCCAGATGGGAGTGGGGCCCACCTGTAATTTTGTCCTCAGAAGCCAGAGACAGTTCCTCAGGGAAGTGGGCTAAGAGACTGGCCTTATGAGCTTTGGGTTTTATTGTGAGCCCCTGCCTCAGCAAATATGAAAAAGAGCCATTGAGGATTACTTCCAACATCAAATGAGGGCTACAGATGCAGGCACATTGAATATTGGAGAAAGTATTTGATTTTTTTTTAAAGTATGTAGTCTAATATCACCCAAGAGAATTCTAGATTTTGTGTTGGTTATAAAGTATATGTGGTTAGAGGCAAGCAGTTTTCACAAGAGCAACAGCGTCTATATGAAGACGTATGTGAGGTGGCCACAGAGTGGGTTCTGTTCCTCCTCCAGGAGACCTGTTCATCTCCCACTGAATCAGGAGGGATGCAGTTTAAACTCCATTCTCCATCTGTCTATTCTCCTCTTGGACCTTAACAGCTACACAAGGTACAAGGCTTTTCTGACAAAATGCTACTTTAGCGAATCCTTTGAATACGAAGGGTTTGAACAGAGCCACCCGACTCTCTCACAAATATGGAATTCAAACTGTAGTTCTTCAACACAGTAGCCTATGGCTTTCTGTCTATGGGAACACTTTGGGCTCCAGTAAATTAGCCTTTTGGCTGAGCAGTCACAAAAATTCATCTCATTTTGATGAAGCCTGCAGTTCTCAGATGAGTTCAAGAAGTAGCAGGTGTGTGTGTGTGTGTGTGTGTGTGTGTGTGTGTGTGTGTGTGTGTGATTTTGAGAGCTGGATAGGTCCAGAGATACCTGAAGCTGATAGGGCATGTTGTTGCAGCCATTGGCTAATACATGGGTTCCCATCACCTCTTACTAGACGTATGTTTAATCCAGGCATCCCTGTGGCTCTTGCATAGAAAAGGAGCACAAATACAGGCTGAGTATAGAAAGGGTCTGCCTGTGAGGACAAGGAAAGATCATACCTTTCTTTTCTCAAAAAAAAAAAAAAGTGATTTAAGACAGAGATTGATTAGAAAATGAAACACCAAGAGAACTGCTCTCTTGCATTGATTTCCTGTTCCCTGGTCTCATCGTTTTCTCTGTGGGCTGTGTTTGCCTTCTCTTTGCCCAGACCTCTCTGTTCTATCTCAAATGGACTCGAATTACCACACTGTCACCCAAATCTCCTCAATTTTCTGACAGGAAGCTTACCACTAGATAAATTACCACTGTGGGTGTAACTCATCCTGCTGCCTGGCTTCTCTTGGGAGACTAATCTACACTGCGGAAATCTGAATGGCTGCAGATGCAATGACATCATCTGCTTAGAGTTCCCACTGCCTGGACTTTCCCAATGTGATGGACTGTGCTCTTGAGCCATGAGCCACAGCACACACCCCGTACTTGAAACTGATTTTCACAAGGTATTTTCCACCAGCAACAAGAAACAAGCTAATACAGAACTCTACAAACTACACTTAGTTTTTAAAGATTATCCCACTAATGTCCCTTACCATGTGCGGAATTCAGTCACTACGTCACTTTAATCCTCTTTATATTTATTCCTCATTTATTGGTATTGGGTGTCTTCAAGCCCTTTATAAAACAAGACTTTGGGAATGTAAAATATGGCTCTTCTGTTTCCTCATGAAAGGTTTGTGTAGAGCATCACTGGAAGGCTTTTCCAAGTATTTGAAATCCCTCTATCTGTTATGTTTAGTTTTAAATGTCCAGCCCACCACTAAATCACTGTTCCACTCAACTGAACACCTCAGTCCAGCACAATTAATGATGCTCTACTCTGAGTACATACTAGAGCCACCAAGGCCATACCAAACCAAATGAGACAGATTTTTTTTGGTTTTTTGTTTGTTTGTTTGTTTTTTATTTTTTATTTTTATTTATTTATTTATTTATTTATTTTTGCACAAGGCTATTTGATAAAGCATCTCAGATCACTGTGCCATATAGCCAGGAATTCTTTTCTCTTTGCTTTCCTTTTTTGAATGGCTGCTAAGTTTTCTTGGTGAAACATGATCATTCATAGAACTAGGAGATCTTTCCATTCAACCTGTCTTGTCTAAAATTGATCGATAAAGACTGAAATACGAATGGAGGGCTGTTATCTTTACCGTAGGCCACATCCCAACAATGTGGCGCTCATCATCATCAAATAGACACGTGTAGGTTCTTTAGCCATAAAAAATACCAAATATCTTCACTGGAGACACACAAGCAGAACATTCTAGCTATAGGACTCTCCAAAATATAATTCTTTGTTGTGTGAGGGGTTGTTATAGGATACAACCTATGCCCCCTCTTTACTAACAGCAACCACACCCCAGTTATGATAATAAAAACAGTCTCTAGACATAGCTAACTGTCTCCTTTCAAGGGAGGAGTTATCTATCCTGGAGAAGTGGAGTTGGATACATCTTGGAGTTCAGGCCTCTAGTTAACTATTCTTCACATCCACTCCCATGTGGCTGTATTCTGCTTGGCCAATAAAATCATCTAGATCAAAGGCATATTGGCTGCTTTTCTGTTGCTATGATAAAGCCCCCTGGTCAAAAACAACTTCAGGACAAGAAAGTGTAGTTTGGTATATGATTCCAAAGGGTTTAGAGTCGATTGCAGAGAGGGGCTGTGGCAGCAAGTGGCTGGTACAGCAGCAGGAGCATGGTTCGAGCAATCCCATTTTTGACTGTAAACAGGAAGCAGAGAGCGCTATCGGAAAGTAGAGTGGGTCTATGAACTCTCAAAGCCTGCCTCTAGTCTGTCATCCAGGAAGGCTGCATCTCCCCAAGCAGTTCCACTAACAAGGGACTAAGCTCAACTACTTGGGCCTTTGGAGGACATTTTCATTCAAAACACCGTAAGGGAACAATCCGTGTTTACATCTGGTAGCTTGGTTTTCAGACATATTGCTTTGGGATCGTGTTTTCTCTGTTACTTCCAGTTGAGGAGCTTTTTTTTTCTAGTGACTTTTCTTTTGTGCCTCTCGGGTTTTTCATCTGTAAAATGGGAACGATATGAACAGCCCTCCCATGGGGTTGCTGTGAAACCGTAATGCAAATCATTTATAGAATGTGCTAGTATCTAGTAGCCCTCTGAAAAAGGGTTGCGTAGTGAGCCAGTTCACATGAAGTGATGTTAGTTAGTACCTGACACTGCACGAAGCACTTCATAGATATTGTAAATTATGTCACAGAATGGTTAAAAGTCTTGGTCGAGGCAATACAATTGGTTAAGAATGGAAGAAGCCATGCTTGCTTTATCCTCAGCTTTGAAAGGTTAAGGACAAGTCCAGGGAAGCTGGCATTCTTGGCCAGATTAGCTTTGGGCAGTGCTGTTAATAGGCACAACTTGGCAGTATAGGTGAGGTGATTTATCATTCTGAATTAGCGATGTCAGTACACTGCTATTCAATGGGACATTTAAAGGCACTTGCTCTCTTAAGTGCTATCCCCTGATTTTTAAAAAGAAGTAGAAAACAATTAAGGATATTTTAATCTAGCTCTGCAAAGTGTGTTCACACCGAAACACTGAACCTTTAATTGAGATATCAAACCTTTACGGTTAAAAGCCTTTTGTTGAAAATATAGAAAGATAAATGCAATAGGAATGAATTCTCTAGGAGATAAGACACTCACAGTAATAACACACACAGCAGGGTGAGCAAAATGCCCAAGAACATTAAGCATAGAAGTGATCCTTGGTCACCGAGCAGATATGTTTGAAACTAAGAAGGCTGGCTTTCCCTACAGATTCATATACTAAAGGGGACCAAGAGAAAATTGCTTCTTCTGCAAAGAGGCTGTAGTTTCTCACGAAATACACAGCAGAGAGATTCATTCAGCTTACCCAGGTAAGCAGCAGCCCAGGCCATCTAGTCCCTTCAGCAAAGGAGCTGGGGATTACTTATATTAACGTCCTCCTTGGAGAGGTGTTATGAAGCTGTCTCAGGGAGGTTTGTGCTTATACACACATACACATACCCACAAAATGAGAAAAATGCTTAGCTCAGTGTGTGTGTGTGTGTGTGTGTGTGTGTGTGTGTGTGTGTGTGTGTTCTTAATGGAAAAACAGAGCTATCATCATTTAGGGATATTTGTTGAAAATTAGTTTGACATTTTTAGCAGGTGCATCTGGTTCCTAACAGGTCTAGACATATGTCTAGCTCATGGCATCTGTCTCTAATTAATAGACCCAAGACTCCAGGACTCGCTCTCTCAAAGGCAAAGCCCTATTTTAATTCTCACCCACAGCTGGTCTTTGCATGGGGATGTTAGGTTTTTCTGTCTGAAACTCAGATCCCCGGTGTTTGTGGCTGGGAATGTGTTTTCAACAAGCTCACAAATTGGTGAGAAGCTATGGATTCTGACTCTTCCAAGAGTGTGTTCACAGCCTAAGAGGCTGCTGGTTGCCCTCAAGGAGGAAAGTCCCTGTAACAAGAGCGAAGTGAGATCTGAGTAATTGGCTGGAGAAGAAAAAGGCTCCATGTGACATAACAGCTTCAATTAACACACCAACGGTCTCTTCTTCCTATAAATCGTGCTCAAGGGGAAAAAAAAGGTGAGCTAAACATCTCCCACATTCTGTTATTTTTCTGTTTCTTATTAGTGATTCTAATCTCTTAACTAGAAATATTACACAATGACTGGATACTTTCCATCAGACATCCCAAAAATGTTATAAGGTATCACATTTACAATTTTCTCAATAGATTACTAAGCAAATATTATTTCATTTAGATTTTCTTTTAAACCGATTCATAAGACAAAACATACATACTAATGGGGTATCTATCACAAGATGCTTTGATACTTGTAAACATTGTGTACTATTTCATACATGCTAAGCATAGATGTCTGTTCAAACATTTAGAATCTCCCAGCCTTTTGAAGATTTATTTAGTTCATGTTATGTACATGCGTGAGGTGAATGTATGCCATATTGTTCAGGTCGCCATCATGGCCAGAAGAAAGCATAAGAACCCCCGTGGTTGTGAGCAGTTGAGAGCCTATATTTTTCTTGTTGCTATGATAAAATACCTAACAAGTTCACCTTAAAGAACAAAGAGCTTATGTATTGACAATGCAATTGACATCATAGGCCATTGGTGCCACCCCTTAATTTCCCCATGATTTAGTCACTAAGGCTCGTTATTTTCCTGTCCGACCCTGACACTGTACAGTTCCTGAACAGGCAAGATTCCTGAATATTTTTGAGTACAGCTCTTGCTCTGAGCTAAAGATTGCTTATCTTTAGAATGAAGGCTTAGGTTTTATTTCCTATGTTTAATATTTATTGGAAAAGACAGGCTTGACAAGGAGCCAGGACTCTGCCTTTGCCTCTGGAATTGGCTTTTGGGAAAGACTGTGAAACTCTATTTGCATTGACAGCCAGGAAAGGGCCTGCCTCCATGCAGCTCTCTGCCAAATTGCTCTGTCTGCTTCTGCCCATCAGTAACTTCCAGTATAATATTACTTATGTCCCCGTCACTGAATCATAAAGATGGGTCATCCCACCTGAGCTATAGCTCAGTGGTCCATAAGCAGTGTGGTTTCCCAGTATGATTTAAAAGGAAGCACAAATCCTTTCAGTAGTTGAAGACAGATCTCTCCAGGAGAATATGAGGATGTAAGAAGACAGCGCTGTTCTCCTGTGGCCTACCAGGGTGACATTTTTTTTTTAGGTTATTTGTAGTTGTAGAAATTGAGGGGTAAGTGAAACTGTGTGTTAGCTGTGTGGTTCTTGGTGTGTGTGTGTGTGTGTCTTTTTAATGTAAGCATATTAAATCATTAGGCAAGATAAAATTTTGTTCTAACATACATGTTCTTAAATTTTGTATGCAATTAGAGATTTTGAATTTGGGTGCTCAGGATTACTAGGCCTTGGGAAAGAGAACTGTACCAGAGAGAAAAGGACCCTAGTTTCACAGTACATCCATTACAGTTCTCAGCTGTGACAATTGGCATAAATGGTACCATGAGGTAGTGGCATCATTGCAACTTATTTTTAACTGTGTGAATTTGAGGAATATGCTTACTGATTCTCTGAGCTTCATTCTCTTTATCTGTAAAATGGGGACAACAACATTTATCCTACAGACTATATGTGATAATAATATACAGCTCATTTCAAAAAGCTGGAAAAGTGGGCTGCACACCTGGGTCGTTGTAGGGAAAAAAACTGAAGGGCCCACATGCGGGTGTATGCAGGTGTGAGTTCTCTGTTGCCTTGTGGGCCCACAAGTCTGTCATGGCTCAGAGTGACAGAAGAGCAAGGGATCTTGACTGAGTTTGTTCTGGGCGACACTGGGTGGGCACTGGGCCGGGGTGCCCCCAGGCAGGGAGTGAACTCAACCCGATTCCACAGGGCGCAGAGCTCTTGAGTGGGTCTGGAGGCTGATGTCTCCATTTATGGGAGGGGGTGGGCACACAGGCGCTGTGCTGGCCCATGAGCTGAGAGAGACAAGCGGGGAGGAGAGAGCTCTGGTGCCACACCCCACAGGAATATATATTAAGTATATATTAATATGTATATTTTGTCTTATGAATGATTTTTGCATAGTATCTGTGCAGTATGAGTCATGTGACATGCCTGACATATAGAAAATATTATGAGCAAGAACCAGCTACCAGAAATGGGCATTATAAATCTTGCAAAAAAAAAATCTTGTTTGTGGAAAATAAATACATAAGAATTCTCACAATGAAACAGATTTCTAAGAACAACTCTCAGGACTATGGACAGAAAGAAGGGGGAAGCATCAGATGCAGTTTAGTCAGAGCAAAGATGGGCTCTACAAGGATGGTGTGGTATTCCTGGTGTTATTTTTGAGAAGATAAAGTTCATACACACTTTAGGAAAGCTCCAAACTACTCTCACAGCATCTCCATGGCAGGCCCCATAGCCAGAAGTAGTTGGTAAACACAAAAGAAACTCCATGTTTTTGGTTTTGTGACCACTCTGTCTCATTTCGGAATTTTTACTTTTGTCTTACGAATCTTTTGATTGTCTTGATTTGCATGTGTGTAATTGAGAGGAGGAGGGAGGGAGAGAGAACAGAAAGTTGGGTGGGAGGAAAAAATCATGATCAAAATATATGATATACTCTATGAAAACAAAGCATTTTAGTTTTAAAATACACTACTCAATTATTTTTTTCCTGTCAAAGGTGAACTCAACTCAATTTAGGAACAAATGTTTATGAACACAAACATTCTGTGATTTCAAAGCCTTAATCTGCTAGAACTCTCAGCAACATCTTCAAGATTAAGAAATCCTGGACTGCTGCTGCATGGTCCCTCAGGCCCTCCTGCAAAGGAACATGCTTTCTACAGTGTAATGTTATTTCCTTTATCCAGCAGGAATACCATGCATATGCAGTGTTAAGCTGTGGTTTAGGCCCCACAGAATGGCATTCTGAAAGGCGCTAGAGTACCAATGAGCACACAGTATCCAGCAACCAGCAGAAATAGCTCCAACATTCCCTGTTGCTCGTGGATGCCTTAAATTTCTTAGACTTCACACTTGGCATTGAAAGCCTCCAAATGAAACACCCTTGGAAGCTGCCCGTTAGCAAACTCAGTCTACTATGCTCTAAGTAACCAGTGTTGCATTCAGAACGATACCAAGCCCAGACTTTTTGTTCTGCACAGAGAAGGTAAAACAGTAGTATGTAGAAAGTTTCCAAGGGGCAAAGGAATGGATATTTCAAAATTTTCTAACTCTGTACTTGAAAGATTTGTCGGTCCAAAATCATTAAGTAAATCAATCAAGAAAATTATAGTCATGCAGCCTGCTCTAAGATAAGTGTGTTTAGGAAAGAAGAAGGAAAAGAAAAGAAAAGAAAAGAAAAGAAAAGAAAAGAAAAGAAAAGAAAAGAAAAGAAAAGAAGCAAGCTTGACTTCCTAACCTAATTAATAGATTTGAGAATATTCTTACTTCTCTATAGCTTTGACAGACTCCAAAATGGTGTTGGTTTCTTTTTCTTTCTTTTTTCTGTTTTGCTTTAGTTACAGACCAAATTTTACCTGCTTCTCTTTAGGAAATTTAATTTGTGTATGTGCATGTGTGTGTGTAACCTGTATATGTTCAAGTGTTGTATGTGTGTGTATTTTCATGTGTCCATATCTGTGCCTGTGTCCATGTCTCTATCTCTTTCTCTCCTTTTGTGTGTGTATGTATGAAGCCCTTGTGTATGTTAATGTGTCCATATCTCTGTCTCTGTCTTTCCTTTGTGTGTGTGTGTGTGTGTGTGTGTGTGTATGTGTGATTGCATGTGTGTGTCTGCCTCTCTCTCTGGCGTATATGAGTGCATTCATATGTGGTGTATCTGTGTGTATATCCATGTCTGTGTCTACGTGTGTATAGGCCAGAGATGAACACTGTGTGTCTTTCTCAATAGCTCTCCATAATATCTTTTGCATCAGGGTCTCTTACTGAACCTGGAGCTCACCACTTCAGCTGACCAATAAGATCCAGGAACTCTCTAGATTCTATCTCCTCAGTCCTGGGATTATATGTATACACCATCATGGCTTTTTTTTAAACAAAACATGTGTTTTGTGGTTTTATGCTTCTGTTGCCAACGCTTTATTGTTGAGCCACTATCCAGCAGGTAGAACTTTAAATTAAAAATTCTTAGTAATTTAATTGACTATTAAATGATATGGGAAATGATATAAAAACAGTCTTTCATGAGCAATTATACGGAGCCTTATTAGATAATAGAAAAAATGTTTTCTAATTGACAAGATAATTTTTGTGTTTATTATCCACCTATCCATTCATCCATCCTTTTCATCCATCATCTCAGCATCCCCAAGATTTGCAGTGTTGCGCTATGTTCTCCTTAGAATTAAAAAAAAAATGCTATGATAACTGGCATAGTGAAATTACAATTTCTATGTTAATACCGAACTTTGGAGCTAATCAAATTAATTTCAAAGAATTCCTTTCCTATAATTTCATGGGTGATTATAAACCATATACATGTGGTAGCCATATTTTATATTGAAAGGTTTTAGTGGATTAGCAACTAAATATCAGAGCTCTACCCACCTGGAGAGAGGATAGGGCAGGACATGTCATTATACTATCAGAATAAGGAATTCAATGGGATACACTCTCTAAAGCAAATGCAGATGGTGTTATATAGATAGTAATAGTTTCTTACACATTTCCTGAGCACATACTGGGCTTCTGCCACCTGATGGCAATTGCCAACTCCCAAACAGTAGCAAGAAACACAATCCAGTATCTAAGCGCTGTGAGGGGAACTGCTCAGAAGCCAACAGAGCACACAAGGAGGACCTGAAATTGATGCTCACAGGTAGAGTATATTTCCTACCAAGAGAGGTGTCTTTGCTTCTTTCTCATTGTGTTGTTAAAATAACCTGAGCGAAGCAATGTATGAGAAAAGGTTTCTTTTGGCTTATCGTTTCATTGGGATGGAAGCCACCAGAGCGGAAAAGGCACAGTGGCGGGGGCAGGCGGCCGAAGGCTGGCCATTAAGATTTTATCCTGTACTCATAAACAGGAAGTGGGGCTGAGTTAGCAAGTCCCAAGACCCATCCCCAATGACCTACTTCCTCCAGCAGGGTTCTACCTCCTAAAGCTTCCCCAAACAGCATCAGCAGCTGGAGACCAACTGTTCAATCCCATGAGCTTCTAGAGGCCATTTTCACATTCAAACTACAACAGGTCTTGATCACGTCTAAAGGTGAGGGGAATTTATCTAGAAAGTAGAGGGAGGGTAAGTAGAGAGCACCTGTTTGAGCGTCTTGTAAGAAATGCAGTTCAAGGAACAGACATCATTTTGTAAACTGGGGAATGATTCAGATTTAATTGGCCTGAAGTGTATTTGTAAGCATCTTGCTCACAATGTCAGACAGTCAAGGGCAGAATAATGGTGGAAACTGTGCAGAGCCAAGGGATTTCAACCTTGCTCTGAGACATTTACGGAACAAGAAAGGCTGTTTAAGGAACGTTTGTATTTCAGAACAGAGCTAAAAGCAGAACTGTAATCTAAAGAGAAACGAAGACCTTCATGTGTTATTCACGTCCACTTTATTATCTAAATATACATGTGCACTAAAGAATAATTTTTCTCTTTTATGGAAAACAGATAGGTAGCATTAGCCGAAAAACAAAACAAATATCCCTCCCCCCCACACACAAAGCAAAAACCAAACAACAACATCAAAGACTAAAACAAAAACCCTCAAAAATATTCATCGTTGACTCCCAAATTCTCCCTTTAGCACTGAGTTACTTGGTATCAATTAAGAGGATATATCTATCAAGGACCAACAAAAGACAACTATTATCTGATCTATTTGGAAGGCTGAGGCAGGAGGATTGTGAGTTCAAGGTCAATGTGTGTAAATTAGTGAGAAATTGCCCCCAAACTGAAACATTAATAAGAGGGTTGTGGATGTAGTTTAGTGGTTATGTTTTCTTAGCACGCATGACATCCTGGGTTCAATCTCCAGTACTATTAAAACAAACAAATAAACCAGCATAGACTATTCAAACATTGTACTATTTGACAACAAAGGATGCTAGGAGGAAGGTTATTTAGAAAGAATATCCATCCTGCCTGGTAAAGGGGTAGTTATAGATTGAGGAATCAGATGGTGTATGGATTCTTGATACAGTAAGAAAGATAGGACTATTTCAAACTGCATATGGTTGGTGGAAGGTAGAGAAAGAGGAGGGAAAGAGGTAGAGAGAGGGGAGAGACGAGGAAGAATAGAATAGAGAGATAATTGAAGAGCTTGGTTAAGACAGCTCTGAGGAGATGGCCCAACCCATGAAGTGCCTGCTGAACCTGAGTTTGGATTCCCAGAACCAATGTAAAAAGTCAGGCACAGTGGCTTTGCATAAGTCCCCCAGATAGGAGTCCGGTGAGGACATGGAGATAGGAGGACCTCAGATACTCATTGACGAGTTTGTCTAGCTCAATTGATGAGAGTCAGGTTCAGAAAGAGACCTTGACCCCCCAAAAAATTAGAGGTTGAGAGCAATAGAGAAGGTTTTGACTATTGGCCTTTACACACATGGGCAAACAATTACCTTCACACACATGTGTACACACTTATGTAAATGCGTATGTATAGACACAAAGAAAAAAGAAAATATACATACATGACACATATATGCAAAGAGTGGTTTAAAATGCATGCAGTTGAGAAAACTTGAGCCCTCCTGGGCATAACGGCAGTACAGCATTCTGAATCAAAAAAGTAGAGAGGTTTTTGATGGACCATGAAGACTTTGCAAATGCCACAGACCTTAGGACCTTTCTTATCGCTTTTCCTGGTTGCACACCCTGTCATCGAACGTTCCTTTCTGACTGAAACATAATTACATTACACAGAAGGATTAGTTAATCCTTAGGATGTTCCATCAGACTTTGGAGATAGTTAGTAAGCAGGCACTTGATAAGTCTTTGACACTCTTTGTGGCCTTAGTTCATAATTCTTTGTCTAATTTAACTTCACATTTTGTTCTATTTTTTTAAATTTAAAAGAACTTATTTCCACCATCCGTCATTAAAATGAAGTCATAATGGAGGCAGTAGCTGTAGGAAATAATTTAAGTCATCTCTCTGGCCTACAATCAAGCCTCTTATTTGTGCATAAATATCTCTTGAAGAACGACTTTGGTCTTTGGGAAGTCTCAGGAAGAGGTAAATGGAATAAAAACGCTAGCAATATCATCCTAATATTCAGTAGCTTTTCTTGTACAGTTAAGATATAATTCTCCCATGAGTTGTCCTGCTACCAGTGTCTGTTTTTAACAGAGGTCACACAGAATGCACTCAAAGCTGGGCCTGGAAGAAGTCTGATCATGTGTCTTTCAGGTCTACCCAGATACACCAACAGAAGGGTCCTTGAAAAGCCCTTCCCCATTCTTCATCCTCACAATGCAAACTCTTCTCATTTTCTTCTTTATTCCTGAGCTCTGTTCAGAGCAATTCTGAGATAAAGGCTCTGTTTCCACAAAGCCTCTTTATTATCTTTCAAGGGTCTGATCCTGGACTGGTGTGTTTCAATAGGACAGGACCCTCCCAACACACTGCATCAGGCACCTAGTGGAACATCTTTTCCAAGAAAGGCTTTCATTGTGGTAGATTCTTCAGACACTGATTTACTCCATACAAGCTCTGCCAGGCCAAAGAGAGGAGAAAATGTAGCCATCTGTCACTGCAGACAGAATGACAAAAGAGGCTACACTCAGCCAGGGAAGATCAAAGATCACAGCTTCCTAGACTTGGCATGAGGAATTAGACACTAGTACTCTTTCTACATATCCCAGAGGATACAGACATGCCAACCAACCCCAAGTATGGGTCTCTAATGAGGTAAGAACCCGTACAGGGTCCAGACAGAACTGAAAGCAAAGCCATCATCAAAAACTATGACTTCCCACAAGCCAAGGCACAGAATATGTATAGATATACATGCATATATGTATGAATATATATGTTTTAATTCCCTGGAGAACCAAGTGGAATTCTAACATGTGTGTGCATTCTAAACCATTAGTCACTTTGAATCTAGTCCCTCTATTGAGGATAAATAGCAAGTCTCCAGTACTTTGAGTGTTATGATGAAAGAATTTTGTTCTTCTCGTGTTTCCTATTGACCAAGACAGAGAAACATTTTTTTCCAAGAAGACTTCTTCCTAATGCTAACTAAAAAGAATGAGTTTTAGTTTCCCTTGAAGCAGATTACTCAAATGTAATTTTTGAAGGCCAGAACTTCACTGGGAGAAAGGAAAGAGACAGAGTCTGAGAGCACAAGTTCCCTCAAACAAGGAACAAAGTAAGTAGAGGTGGAAGTGGAACATTCTGGAAATCCGTCCATCTGCTTCATTTCCCACCAAAGGTCAGACTGGCCGAGATCTGCGGTGGACTCCTGAAGGTCCAAGGCACACCAGAAGGGACTCATTAATTTATGTAAACGACATTACAAAGGCTATCTTGCCTCTTCTATGATAGACTGCCTGAGATGAATATTGTGTGGTGTCTGAAGGGTAATTATCTTCTTGGAAGCTTAGAAGGGAGTTAAGATGCTAAAAATAAATAAATTAAAAGCCTCTCCATCAAATACTGTGCAACATAATGCATGCCCTCCCAATTCACTTCTGGTGGTAAATGTGATTGATTTCGTGTGAGCAGCAAAGATGTCACCCAGAGTAACCCAGGCTAAGGCAGTAGTAGCATATGAATATTCAACTAATTAAAAGAATGTTTGGGGGCTGTGTGGGGGTAGCTATAAAGGCAATGTAAAGCACAGTGGGTACCAGGCTCTCAGGGGTTTGGCTTAGGGCCACTGAAGTTACCTTTTTGATAGGTCTTTACATTCTCTTTTCTTTGCAGAATGATGCTCACTATCTTTCAACAATAGAGCAAAGGCAGACAACATGAACTCATTGCTTTTCTCAAAGGTCTCTATACCAAAATCTGGTAATACAACAGAGATGGGCATTTAGACCAATCACTGTTCCTTGGGTAACATTAGGGTAGGTGCAGTTGGTATGTAATATTGGTAGTAGTTACCCTGAGCCAGAAGTTACTGGAATTTTTCTGATTTTTGATAAACCTTTACTTTATATTCTCACGAGTCAAAAGATTCTCTCTAACTTTGGAGAATACCATACAAATCACCCATACTTGAAGAGGCTTTGTTTGAAAAGCTACCCGATTTCAAAGAATAGAAAACAAGTATAATACAAACTTAAGGGTAATGACCTCAGTGGGTCTTCAGGGGACAGTGGCATCAAGGATGTACTGTCCCTCTAAAGCAAACATTTTTGGGATGCATGGTTCTAGACTGGGAACACGGTACAGAATTACTCACTATAGCAATGATGACAGCAACAATAATGGTGACTTATTGGTTTTTCTTTTATTCTCTATCAAATGTGATTTGCCTTATGCTCCTTCTCGATATCACAGTATCTATAAAGTAGGCATTATTTCAACTTATTAGATGAAAACAGTAAGTCTCAGAGAGATGATACAGAGCTACATGGCTTTAGGACTAGAGCTGGAAATACCTTTGCAGGATGCTCCACGCTGTCTTTAAACACTAGAGCAAAGGCAGATAGCATGGATCCATCATATTTCTTAAGTTTGTACCAAACTTGCAATACAATAGTGGTGGATGCTTGGACCAACCATCTTTAAAATTAAAGAACACACACCAGGCTATCAGTGTGTCTTTGAACTAAAGGGTCTCTAGATCCCTTATATGGAGATTCTTACTGTGGAGTTGGGTTGTTTTTATTTTAAGATGGCTTGACTATGCACAAATGTAGAACTTTCTAGAACCCTATTATTTTTAAGGCTCATAAAATTATAGAACAAAGCCAAATGTTCGAGTTAAGCACATATTCCAAATCAGCACAATTTACATTATCATCTCACAGCACAGATCGGGCTCTGGCTTCTTTACGTAAGATGATTCAACTGCACTCATATCGCCATCCTGCCCTAAGAATAGCTTTTCCTCCTTTTCTTGCTGGGAACTTGAGCTGCTGAGAAGCCTTTATTCCTCCTTCAGCTCTTTATTGGATTAAACCCAATGCTGTCGTCATCTCCTAAAATAAATGTGCTATTGTACATGACTGTCCTGAAACCCAGCTCAGGTGCCTTGACTTCTTTTTGCCTCATTGTTCTCATCTATAAAATGGGGATAAATTCATGGGATCTCTTCTTACTGAGTTTTTGTGGAGTATTGATTATGAGTTAGTAAATGATCTGTTATTATTAACGTCTGGTACCCCATACATGTTTAATATTTATTATTTTCTTGATATAATTATTAAGAAAACTGACCACAGTAACAGGAAGACAGCTTTTTGGCTTAGCTGACTCTATAATGGTAGCATGAGTGAACTAGAATCTAAGCAAATGATCTTAATTGCTGAGCCATCTCTCCAGCCCCTCTATTTCTCTGTTAACAAACTCATCAGATCTCTGAGAAAAAAAATTAATAGAAAACCAAATGGAGTTAATCCCATTTTGCCTCTAGGCGTCTATGTTCTATAGAGCTACCGAATCAAAATTTTAACCTTTAAGGTTTTTATTTGAGAGGATATACTAAACCTTTCCTTAGATGAAATCAGAGAAAATCACATAAATGACGAGCAATATTCGACTAAGAATAGACACAAATTCTAAGAAGAATCTTGATTCTTAGCACTGGTGAGCAAGGCATTTATATTTCACTATTCAGTGATCACATTATAAAAAGTTCATTTAGGGAGAAGCAGCAGCTGAAAGGGAATCTTATTTCCAGACTTTATAACAAAACCCAAACCATAGATCGAATGGTTTATGGCTATGAGAAGAAGAAAAATGCTTCTCGGCTATGAGAGAGAAAGAGAGAGAGAGAAAGAGAGAGAGAGAGAGAGAGAGAGAGAGAGAGAGAGAGAGAGAGACCTTATTAAAAATGGGGTACAGAACTAAACAAAGAATTCTCAACTGAGAAAACTCGATTGGCTGAGAAGCACCTAAAGAAATGTTCAACATTCTTAGTCATCAGGGAAATGGAAATCAAAACAACCCTGAGATTCCACCTCACACCAGTCAGAATGGTTAAGATCAAAAACTCAGGTGATAGCAGATGCTGGCAAGGATGTGGAGAAAGAGGAACACTCCTCTATTGTTGGTGGTATTGCAAGCTGGTACAACCACTCTGGAAATCAATCTGGCAGTTCCTCAGAAAATTGGACATAGCATTACCTGAGGACCCAGCTATACCACTCCTGGGCATATACCCAGAAGATGCTTCAACATATAACAAGGACATATGCTCCACTCTGTTCATAGCAGCCTTATTTATAATAGTCAGAAGCTAGAGAAGACCCAGATGTCCTTCAACAGAGGAATTGATACAGAAAATGTGGTACATTTACACAATGGAGTATTACTCAGCTATTAAAACCAATGAATTCATGAATTTTTTAGGCAAATGGATGAAACTAGAAAATATCATCCTGAGTGAGGTAGCCCAATCACAAAAGAACACACATGGTATGCACTCATTGATAATTGGATATTAGCCCAAAAGCTTGCAATACCCAAGACTCAACTCACAGACCACATGAAGCTCATGAAGAAGGAAGACCAAAGTGTGGGTGCTTCGGTCCTTCTTAGAAAGAGTAACAAAATACTCATGGGAGCAAATATGGAGACAAAGTATGAGACAGAAACTGAAGGAGGGGCCGTCTGGAGACTGTTTCACCTGGGTATTCATCCCATGTGCAGTCACCAAAGGTAGACGGTGATGTGAATGCCAGGAATTGCATGCTGATAGGAGCCTGATAAAGCTGTCTCCTTAGAGGTCTGCCAGTGCCTGATATATACAGAGGTGGATGCTCACAGCTAATCACTAAACTGATCATTGATTGTGAGGCTCTCAATGGAGGAGTTAGAGAGAAGACTGAAGGAGCTGAAAGGGTTTGTGGCTCCATGGGGAAAGCAACAATACCAACCAACCAAAGCTCCCAGGGTCTGAACCACCAGCCTGGGAGCACAAAGGTAGGGACTCATGACTCCATCTGTATATGTAGGTGAGGATGGCCTTGTGGGGCATAGGTAGGAGAAGTGGTCCTTGGTCCTGTGAAGGCTGGATGCCCCAGTGTGGAGAAATTCGAGGGTGCAGAGGTGGAAGTGGGTGGGTGGGGGCACATCCTCATAGCAGGAGGAGGGGGGATGGGATGGGGGTTTCTGGGTGGAGGGGAAATGCAGAAAGGGGATAACATCTGAAATGTAAATAAAATATCCAATAAAAAAGAAAGAAAGGAGAACGCTATTTAAACTGTGATGGCCATCAAGGGGATTCAAAGATCTATTGTCATTTAAAGAAATCATAGGTATCAAAAAAAAAAAAAAAAAAAAAAAAAAAAAAAAAAAAAAAAAAAAAAAGAAGAAGAAGAAGAGAAAAAGGAAAAGGAAAAGTCAGCAAAATAAAAAATCTGCGTGGGAAACTGAGACATCTTGTTTCACAATGAAAATCTGGGCCATATTTCTTTCTTGTAGGAGGAAATGAGAATCCAGACTCTGGTGTTAAAATGGAGTAGGTGTAGATGAAGGGAAATATTTATCAACATGTAGTTAACACCACTGGTTTTCGAACACAGAGATGTGGGGTTGTTTCAACAAGAGCAGATCAAGTACACTTGGCTAAGGGAAAATAGCAAGATTGGATCATTGAAAATGGCATATTTATCCTGGGCCTCCGTGTTTGCATCTGTGCAGTGGGACTCAGCCTTCCTAGGGTGGTCATCAGGAGTGAAAACATGTGCACAGCGTAGCCCTCCATGCATCCATACTTGTGTCCAGGAATCCTGGAAGCTTGGCTACAAGAAAATCATTCCAATGCATGTATTCCCCAAGCCAGGACCATCAGCTTTCCCAGGCATTAGACACACTCGTTCGTTCCAGCAGCCTGTCCACACATGCCCACTGGGAGCCCACTGAAAGCATAATCCTGTCTTTGATGACTAACATCGGCAGACATGGCATCCTTCTGGAGTTTGCAAGCCATCACTGAACACAGATTATATGTAAATGATTTATTAGAGCTGATGGGATGGTGAGAATTTGGGGAATGGTGGAGAGATAGGGAGTAGCTTACTGAGAGATGGGCTACTTTAGGTTGCATGGTGAGATGCCCTCTGGAGAACTGGTACCAACCTGGGCACAAGAGCCAACCTTAGGAAACCCAGGGAAGATCTTCAGGCAGAGAAGCTGCCAGCATGCCTTGAAGCATAACAAATAAGATAACAAACTCTGAGTGTGGACAACACATCAAATCATGTTGGCCTTCTAGACCATCGTGTCCCTTTTGAGTTGATTCTGAATACAACAGGGAGTGAGGGGAAAGTTGATGAATTGAGAAACATGACCATCTTTGCATTTTTGAAAGATCACCTCCACTGCTGAGATTGGATTAAAGGAGCGACAGTGTGTGAGAAAGGGGCCTTAACTATTGCAAATGGCAGGGTATGGCTTGGCAGTAGAGTGCTTGCTTAGTATACACAAAGCCCTGGATTCTGTCTCCAGCATTGCATAAAGTTCAGGTGGTTGTTCATGCCTGCAACTGCCGCAATTCAGAGGTAAGGGGAGGGCGACTCAAAGTTCAAGGTCATTTTTCTCCTGTATAGAAAGTTTGAGGTGATTCTGGTTTAAAAGATACCCTATCTTGGCAAAAAGAAGGAGAAGGAGGAGGGGGAAGGGAAAGAAGGAGAAAGAGAAGGAAAAGAAGGAAGAGAAGAAGAAGGAGAAGAAGAAGGGGAAGAAGAGGAAGAGGAGGAGGAAGAAGGAAGAGGAGGAGGCAGGAAGGGGAAGAAGAAGAGGAAGAGGAAGAGGAGGAGGAGAAGGAGGAGGAGGAGGAGGAGAGAATGAGTCTCTGATCCAGTTTCCAAGGTCACCTTGGGACTAGAAACAAATTGGGGTCCCTGAAGTGTATTTCAGTAAGAACAAATGAAACACTTGGCTACAGAAACTAGCAGGATTTGACCACTGGGGATGTCTCATAGGCTCTGGGTCTCCATGTCTGCATGTGTACAAGGGAACCTCATGGAAAGTGGGCAACAGAATGTAAGAGCCAGAGGAGGGGGAGAGTGATTGCAGATAGCATCTTCCAAGCAGGATACAGATATGACAGTCATAACCTTCAGTAGCCATTTGATTGGTCCTCCCTGAGTCCCTGGACACTGTGCCTTTTTAACAGTCAGCTACAGAGGGAGATGGGGACAGCTCACAGAGGCCCTCCCACATAGTGTTGATGTGTTGGTAACTGACAGATTCTGGGAGTCTGGGAGGCGTGATATCCAGATGTATACCCATGCACACTTGAGTCTCCAGGATCTGATGGTTAATTCCAAACCCAGGATTACAAACAGGGCCCAGATTAAAATGTCTGTGGGACACTAAACCAAATCAAACCTGGTAAATAGGGGAATAAGACTAGTGGTGGGTGGGGGAAGGGCTAGTAGGTGCAGGGAGGAAATGGGAGAGAGGTAGAGGGTTCTAAACTATGTAAGGTGTGTGTATGAAAGTGCAAAGGAGCAAACAAAAATATCCTGTAACTAATTAGAGTGAAAGAAACTATTGTGGGGTCTGAGGGAAGATGCTGGGCAAAGGCTATTGTGAAGGGGTAAACGTTGGAGGGTGGAGTTGGAAGTGGTTTGCTGAAACGGTGTGGGGACACAGTGGCTGTGGCTTGAGTGGCTGATTTACAGGCTAATTTTCTAGAGTGGACAAGGTGGTAGGGAAACCAGGCATTTGGGGGGATAGCCCAGAGCTCTACGCTGGCCAGGTAAAGCGAAAATACTGTATTAGAAAACCAAGAAGGAGAAGGAGGAGGAGGAAGAGGAGGAGGAGGAGGAGGAGGAGGAGGAGGAGGAGGAGGAAAAGAAGAAGAAGAGGAGGAGGAAGAGGAGGAAGAGGAGGAAGAGGAGGAAGAGGAGGAAGTTGTCTCCATGACGAGTCCCAGGAGACATCAAAGCTGAGTCACATTAACTGTGACATCCAGGTGAGGTTCTGCAAACTGGGCTGCCAAAGTCACCAGGGCTGCACAGGGTCGTGCTGTTCTGCAGGCTTGTTTTGCTGCAATTGCAGAACACGCTCCCGAATTCTCTCTAATAAGCTGCCATTTCTGCCTAAGCTAGCTTTTCAGCCGGTATTATCCAATACCCTCACAGACCTTAAGAAATCCATGGTGTTTGACAAGATCATTCCTAAGGTTATTTCCTGCTTTGCTACTTTATGCAACTAACACCTACTGCATTAGTTTGCCACTACACTACTGCTGGGAGCAGGCTTGACCTGACAGGACAGGGAAGCAAGCACAAGCCCCAAACAAGTTCATGATCCATGGTGGGGGAGGCAGGCTGAGGACTGCAGAAACCTACTTTCTTACTTTACCGCAGTGCTGGCATTGCCCAGGCAGCCCTGGCAGACCTCTAAGTAGGCTGTGCAGACTGCTGGACTGTTTTCTCTCTTTCCAAGGGCAAGGAAGAAAGAACACAAGGCATGTGTCTTCATCTGGGCCTTGGGAGGAAAGGCAATCATTAGTCAGGAACCTCTAAGACATCCCTAGCAACCAGCCATTTCATAGATAAGAAGACCAAGATCTGAATAGGTAACTTTCCATAATTAGTTGGCTAACTGGTCAATGTAAACCTTGAAGTCTGTTTCTTGAGTCTGTGTTTAATCTTATGGTGTCTCTGTCTTTTGACTTTTATCACTATAGAATAGCTTTTGCCTATTTCCAAACTTCATAAGTAGTTTTAAAGCCTGTCTTATTTTATTCTACATTATAACAGAAGGGTATAACCTTCTGCTATATAACGACACATAAACACAGTCACCTGGTCTCCTTGTAGGGGTGTTTGAACATATCAATTTCTATAAACGTCTTTTCCTGTGTCTTCTGGTAGACATATGGACTCATTTGTCTCACAAATTTGAATCGCAGGGTAGACATACATTTTGTTCTGGAAGACACTGCGAATAGCTTCCAAAGCAGTTGTCATAGTTTGCCCCCCTGTTGGCAATGTACAAGAGTTCCAGTTGTTACAAGATCTTGCCAATGCTTGGCACTGCCTGTCTTTCTGCTTTTAGGCATTTTGTTGACTGTGGTGTACTGGTATCTTGGTATGAGTTTAATCAGCATATCTATGAAGACAAATGTTTCATTTTCATTTAGATATGTTCATTATAAAGTGTCTGTTCACATATTTTGCTCAGTTTTTGATCAGATTTTTCTTTTAGTTGATTTTGCAATTTTTAATGTATATTCCAGGAACATATCCCTTGTCAGGTAAATAAAACATGAATGTCTTCTCATGTGAAGTCTTAATTTTTATTTGAGTGGTACCTTTTAATGGTTAAGAGTTATTTAAATGCTTTCTTTTATTCATTTATTAATTTTGTGTGTGTGTGTGTGTGTGTGTGTGTGTGTGTGTGTGTATTTTTACATGCATGCAAACATATGTACCACAGTGTGTATGAAGGAATCCAAGGACAATTTGTTGGTGTTGGTTCTTTCTTCCACCACTTAGATGGCTTTGAACTAAGATGGTGGGGCTTGATAGCAGTCACTCTTGCCTACTGAGCCATCTTACTGGCCTGAGGATTTCATTTGGAAGTCTAATTTTCCACCTATTATATTTAATGTTCATCGGTCTTATTTAGGAAATATGTACCTACTCCAAACCTTGCTTCTTTTAACTCAGGGAGACCAGAACATTTACTCATTTCCTGATGACTTAGCAGCTCTGTGAGATGCTGATAACTTAGTTTTTTGTCAGCTCCATGCGGCACAGATAATGAGAGGTAAGAAAAGACATAACAGGATGGTACTGATGCAAGTAGAAATGAACGGAGGCAATGTAGGAATCAGGGCATGGTGGAGCATGGCTGTAATCCCAGCATCAGGAGTTCAAAGCTAGCTCTGCTATGTGAGACCCTGTCTCAACTGCTCATCCCAAAAGACAACAACAACAAAAATGAATCTACAATTAAAACTGGAAGGGATATTTTCCTTGAGAGAAATAATAGACCAATCATCAAACCGTCTAATGTAATTCAGTTTTTCTCTGGAAGTATCTCCAGGCTTTTGAGGAAGGGGTTGTTGAAAGCCTCACTGAGTAATTACTATAACTTCCTGGCTATGCATGGAATGGGTGTTCCAGAAGAAAAGCACGAGACTGGTACAAGCAACCTTATGTCTTTCTTGGAATAAGGCAGACTGACAATAAAGAGTGAGGAGTATGTGTAATTCCAGGGCATCCCTCCACATCCTTTATTCTATCTCCCTTCCATCAGCACAACCATGGCTGGACCACCTATTCCCATGCATGTTCTGATTAACTTTATATACTTTGCAACTTGAGGGCTTCTCATCCACATCTGCCTCTTTCCCTGCTAGGACTCTCTGCCAATCCATCCTAAGAACTCACTTGTTACTCACAGATGCCTACTCCAGGGAGCAAGAAGCTCCTATGATATCTGGGAGCGAAAGTCTAAAGGCCATAGATATAATGTTTTGCACTGCGCCCTGGACATTTTTTGTAGTCTTTCCGTGGAAATCAGCAAGTAATTCTAACAGTAAAGACAGTCTCTGATTCTGGCCTCATATTTGTAAGCCACTCCTCCATGCTCCACTGTGTTCCATGCTCTCTAGCCTCTATCCCTGCCTTTTGGTTCTGAGTCATTACTATGGCCAGTGCACTTGGCTTAGATGCTTGGCTCAGCTCTCTGGGGAGCCCAGGCTAAGATGACAATGAGTAGGAGTTTTGCTTAATTGATATACCTTCATCAGATTTCCAATGTGGGTCAATTTCTACCCTGTTACAGTTTCAAAGAAAAACTCACACCTTTTAGTGAGTCGCTAACACAAGGCAACTGCCTTATTCATTTATTTCAGAATCAATGAAGTTCTCTGTTAACCACGGAGCTTGAAGTATTTCTCTGCAGACAGTTGATAAGAAGGGGCCCAAACCAGGATCAGACCTTAAGGACACTCCTAGGCTAAGACACTAAACTTAGATCAATTTCATCTATAAAAAACATGCCAAGAAGCTGACTGTCCCACAACTGGGCACTATCCTGTTCTCAGCTGGACTTCTTCAGTTATAGTCTCTACTTTAGATGCTGGCCTAGCTCCTCATGAGCTCAGTCTAACCTGCTGAAATGGCCAGAGGGAGCCATGAACAGGTACTGCAAAGGGCAGCAAGAGTAGTATGATGTGGAAATGTGCACATAGCAGAGCAACTCTCTCCCTTCTTTCTCTCTGCTGGTAGAAGAGAACATGGCAGTAAGTCAACAGAAGGTGACAGCTGAGAGGCTTTGTGACCTTAAGGGTGTCCTCATCAAAAGAGCCAAATGATGAATGTTATCAGTATATGATTCCATCCATCCATCCATCCATCCATCCATCCATCCATCCATCCATCCATCCATCCAAATCTCGTCCTCCTAGCATTCCCCAGGTCCACAGTGACCATGGCTATAACTGAGCATTCTAGAACAATGGTTGCCCTATAAAACCCTCAGTATTCTTATAGCCCCAGAAAGTGAAACTTCTTGAAAGCAGTACACTTGAATAAGTGCATACATCACGAGTCACCATGCTACCACCAGCACAGGCGCTTCTAAAGGAAGTGAGACATCAGGAAAAGGGCAGAGCGAGGACAGGGAGATGACAAGAAGGATAGCGATGGTGACATTTACATAGCATTTGGAAAGTCAGCTCTCTCTGCTCACATAGCCCACTGGTATCCCATTTTATCCCGGGTGCTCTCTCACTTCGTGTGCTCCGGCTGATGTGCCAGCCTTCTCACTAGAGAGCTCTATTTTTGAATTCTTGAGCCTCCGTGCCTTGCTCACTGTAGGAACTCTGTTTCTGGAGGCTTCATCTCATCTCTTCTACCACATCATCTTCTTAGTCAGCCTGCCTACCACCACGGAGAAGATTTCTACCTGAGCCCCCTCCCCATTTCCTGTCCTTTACGGTCTTCTCCCTAACGCACATCACTCCGAGCATATTATTGGACCTTACTACTTTGCTTATCATTTCTTTTCTATCACCAGGAAATGCTTAATAGAAAACATCTCTATTGCTCTATTTGATGAAATCTCTTTATAATAGAGAACAAGGGATTATTAAGAAGGAGGAGGAAGAGGAGAAGGAGGAGGAGGAGGAGGAGGAGGAGTCTCCTTAAGAGAAAGACTCCTTCTCCTCGAGATAATAGAATCTCTTGTCTGGATAGAGATCTAATATTCTAGTTGGTCCTGGCTAAGGAACCACCCTGAGGAAGGCAGGCTCCCTTTAAGAAACGCTAAAGAGATGAATAGAGCAACCCTACTTTAATGGAATATTGTACTTTTCCTTCCCAGAACTCCTGTCCCTAGCTTCGTCCCTATGAGCAGCCATGGTGTCCTGACTCAGACAGATATAACTAGTTCCTTTTTGTCTCTTCAATCTTTGTCTTCAAATGTAGACCTGAGCCTAAGTACTTTTTTTCTGGTACCCTGAGTTTCCTTACTACTTTTCTAAATCTTGCCTCCCCCACAACCACCACACTGTGGCTGCTTCTCTGCCACGTGTCTGACCTCCTTGCCTTCTGTGGATAAGCAGGCTAGCTCATTTCCTTCTCTTACATTATCCTCCTCTAAGAAGCTGCTGAGACTTACAGCTTGCCTGTCCTGAGGGGTTATCTTTGAAACTCTAATAAAATTATCCTTACACTTCCATCTGAGTCTGTGTTTTAAAAAATTATTTTATTAATGGGACTAACATCCCTTAAGAAGAGTCTAGGACAGGAAAGGAATATAATAGACACTCCATAAATATCACCTGAACTTTTATCTTTAGATCTCTTTGGTACTTACTCTTATAGGTAGTTCTAAATATTTATTAAAACCATATTTTTCTAATAAGTGTTGTTTTGTAGTCTAGACTGGCTTTTAACTTATGTTTTTTTTTTCTTCTATCAGCGTCATGTGTTTGGAGATTATAGGTGTGTACCTCCACACCTAGCTTTAAAACAGTATCTAGAATTCATTAGTAACTATTTGTTTTATACTTTTCCAGGTACAGTGTTTAGTGACAGAACAAAATGAAGAAGGAAAGGATCCCCACCTCTGAAGGCCTTACTGTTTGTGCTAAAAGACTACTGTACCACACTGCGGTAAATGTGGTGTCAGAATTAAGTCCATGATGGTAAGGCACACTGCA
>JANHMN010000018.1:8146-69725 GCA_030674055.1 Rhabdomys pumilio
CTTAGAAACTAGCCAGCACTAAAATACAACTTACTTGTGCAGTTTGAAATAAGACATGTTTCTTGGTTTGGGCATAAGCCCTGTGTTAGCAGGCCTAGCCTTGTTCTTAGTTTTGGATACTGTGTTTTAAAAAGGCCCTGTATCACGTTTAAAACGCCTGTTACAATGTACTGCAGTACCCATCTGCATGAACACACAAGCAGGAATGCCTGGGGACTTTCTGTGTTCTGGTGAGTCTTAGAAACTAGCCAGCATGAAAATACACCTTACTTCTTCAGTTTGAGTTGACACATGTTTCTTGGTTCGGATATAAACCTTTTGTTAGCCGTCCTACCCTTGTTCATAGTTTTGGATAGTGTGGTTAAAAAAGTCCCTGTATCACAGCTAAAACGCATGGTACAATGTACTGCAGTACCTGTCTGCATGATCACACAAGCAGGAATGCCTGGGTACTTTGTGTGTTCACTAAATACAGGTTACTTTGCAGTTTGACTTAAGACGTGTACTTTTTGATTTTGGTATAAGTCCTTTTTTAGCTGGCCAAGCATTGTTCTTTGTTTTGTATACTGTGTACAAATAAGTGCCTGTATTACATCTAAAAATGCATGATACAATGTATTGCAGTTCCCATCTATATAAATACACAAGGAGTAAATCATGTTTACCACCTGAATTAATAACAAGTCTTATAGACTAGAAAACACTAAATAAATGTTACATTGCAGTTTGAGTTAAGACGAGTGCCTTTTGATTTTGGTATAAGCACTGTATTACTCGGCAAAGTATTTTTCTTTGTTTTGTATACTGTGTACAAATACATACCTGTATTACAGCTAAAATGCATGATACAATGTAATGCAGTAGCCATCTCTATAAATACACAAGGAGAAAAGCATGTATACTACCCATCTTAAAGACATGTCTTAGAGACTAGACAACACTTAATACAGGTTACATGGGCAGGTTGATTTAAGAAGTGTGTTTTTTGCTTTTGGTATAAGCCATGTATTACTGGGCTAACGATTGTTCTTTGTTTTGTATACTGTATACAAATAAATGCCTGTGTTACAGCTAAAATGCATGAAACAATGTAATGCAGCACCCTTCTTTATAAATATACAAGGAATAATGCATGTGTACTACCTGAAATAAAGACATGTCTTAGAGACTAGAAAACATTAAATACACATTACTTGTGCAGTTTGAGTTAAGACATGTGTTTTTTGATTTTGGTATAAACCTTGAATTAGCTGGCCAAGCATTGTTCTTTGTTTTGTATACTGTGTACAAATAAGTGCCTGTATGAAAGCTAAAATGCATGAAATAATATAATGCAGTACCCGCCTGCATAAATACACAAGGAATAAAACATGTGTACCACCAGAGTTAAAGACAAGTCTTAGAGATTAAAAAACACTAAATACAGGTTACTTTGCACTTTGAGTTAAGACTTGTGTTTTTTTGATTTTGGTAAAAGCTCTGTATTAGCTGGCCAAGCATTGTTCTTTGTTTTGTATACTGTGTACAAATAAGTGCCTCTATTACAGCTAAGACGCATGATACAGTGTAATGAAGTACCCATCTGTAGAAATACACAAGAAAAAATTCGTGTGTATTACACGAGTTAAAGACATGTCTTAGAGACTAGACAACAATTAATACACGTTACTTGTCCAGTTTGAGTTAAGAAGTGTGTTTTTTGATTTTGCTATAAGCCCTGTATTATACGGCAAAGCATTGGTTTTTGTTTTGTATACTATGTACAAATAAGTGCCTGTATTACAGCTAAAACGCATGAAAAAAAGTGTAATGCAGTACCCGTCTATATAAATACACAAAGAATAAAGCATATGTACTGCCTGAGTTAAGGACAAGTCTTATAGACTAGAAAACACTAAATAGAGGTTACTTTGCAGTTTGAGTTAAGACGTGTGTTTTTTGATTTTTGTATAAATCCTGTTTTAGCCGGCCAATAATTTTTCTTTGTTTTGTATACTGTCTACAAATAAGTGCCTGTATTACAGCTAAAACACATGATACAATGTAATGAAGTACCCATCTATATAAATACACAAGAAGAAGAAAAGCATGTGTACTCTCTTTGTTAAAGACAACTCTTACAGAGCTTAAAACACTAAATGCAAGTTACATGTTCAGTTTGAGTTAAGACGTGTTTATTTGATTTTGGTATAAACCTTGTATTAGCAAGACAAGTATTGTTCTTTGTTTTGTATAGTATGTACAAATAAGTACCTGTATTACAGCTAAAACGCATGACACAATGTAATGCAGTACCCATCTGTAGAAAATACACCAGAAGAAATGCATGTGTAGTCTCTGAGTTAATGACAACTCATAGAGAGCTTAAAATACTAAATGCACATTACTTGTGCATTTTGAGTTAAGATGTGTTCATTTGATTTTGGTATAAACCATGTATTAGCAGGCCAAGCATTTTTGTTTGTTTTGTATACTATGTACAAATAAATACCTGTATTATATCTAAAATACATGATAAAATGTAATGCAATACCCATCTGTATAAATACACAAGGCAAAAAGCATGTTTACTCCCTGAGTTAAAGACAACTCATAGAGAGCTGAAAACACTAAATGCACGTTACTAGTGCATTTTGAGCTAAGATGTGTTCTTTTGATTTTGGTCTAAACCCTGTATTAGCCGGCCAAGCATTGTTCTTTGTTTTGTATACTATGTACTTTAAGTACCTGCATTACAGTTACAACACATGATACAATGTAATGCAGTACACATCTATAGAAACACACAAGTAGTAAAGCATGTGTACTACTTGAGTTAAAGACAACTCTTAGAGAGCTAAAAATACTAAATGCATGTTATTTTTGCAGTTCGAGTTAAGATGCGTTCTTTTAACTTTGGTATAAACCTTGTATTAGCCAGCCAAGCATTGTTCTTTCTTTTGTATACTATGTACAAATAAGTACCTGTATTACAGCTAAAAAGCAAGATCCAGTGTAATGTAGTACCTGTCTGTCCAAATACACAAGGAGAAAAGCATGTGTACTCCCTGATTTGAAGACAACTCCTAGAGAGCTGAAAACAGTAAATGAACATTACTTGTGCAGATTAAGACACGTTCTCTTGATTTTGGTATAAACCCTGTATTATCAGGCCTAGCATTGTTCTTTTGATTGTATAGTATGTACAAATAAGTACCTTTATTACAGCTTTAACACATGATGCAATATAATTCAGAACTTGTCTGTAGAGAAACACAAGGTATAAAGCATGTGTACTACTTGAGATAAAGACAACTTTTAGAGAGTTAAAAACACTAAATGAATGTTACTCTTGTAGTTTGAGTTAACATGTTTTCTTTGACTTTGGTATAAATTCTGTATTAGTCAGCCAAGCATTGTTCTTATATTTTATATACTATGTACAAATAAGTACCTCTATTACAGCTAATACTCATGGTACAATTTAATGTAGTACCCATCTGTAGAAATACACAGAGAAAAGCATGAGTACTCTGAGTTAAAACTCTTACAGAGCTGAAAACACTAAATGCACTTTACTTGTGCATTTTGAGTTAAGATGTGTTTTTTGATTTTGGTATAAACCTTGTACTAGCCAGCCAAGCATTGTTCTTTGTTATGTATACTATGTACAAATAAGTACCTGTATTACAGCAAAACTGCATGATACAATGTAATGCAGTACCTGTCTGTAGAAATAAACAAATAGTAAACTATGTGTACTCCTTAAGTTAAAGACAACTCTTGGATAGCTGAAAGAGTAAATGCAAATTACTTGTGCAGTTTAAGACTGGTTCTTTTGATTTTGGTATAAACCTTGCATTAGCCATCCAAACATTGTTCTTTGTTTTGTATACTATGTACAAATAAGTACCTGTATTACAGCTAAAATGCATAATACAATGTAATTCAGTACCCATATGTAGATATACACAGGGAGAAAAGCATGTGTACTCCCTGAGTTAAAGACATCTCTTAGAGAGCTGACAAGAGTAAATGCATGTTACTTGCACAGTTTCACTTAAGACGTGTTCTTTTGATTTTATATAAATCCTGTATTAGTCAGCCAAGCATTGTTCTTTGTTTTGTATACTATGTACAAATACGTACCTGTATTACAGCTAAAAAGCATGATACAGTGTAATGCTGTACCCATCTGTAGAAATACACAAGAAGAAAAAAAGCATGTGTACATTTTGAGTTAAAGACAACTCTTACAGAGTTGAAAACACTAAATGAACCTTCCTTTTGCAGTTTGAGTTAAGACATGTTTTTTTTTAATTTTGTTATAAGCCTTTTATTAGCTGGCCAAGCATTATTCTTTGTTTTGTATACTATGTACAAATAAGAATGTGTATTATAGCTAAAATGCATGATACAATGTAATGCATTACCCGTCTGTAGAAATACACAAGGAGAAATGTATGTGTACTCCCTGAGTTAATAACAAGTCTTAGAGTGCTGAAAACACTAAATGCATGTTACTTTTAAAGTTTGACTTACGATGTGTTCTTTGATTTTGGTATAAACCATGTATTGGCCGGCCAAGCATTGCTCTTAGTTTTGTATACTATGTACAAATAAGTACCTGTATTACAGCTAAAAAGCATGATACAATGTATTGCAGTACCCATCTGTAGAAATAGACAAGGAGAATACCATGTGTACTCCCTGAGTTAAAGTCAAGTCTTAGAGTGCTGAAAACACTAAATGCATGTTACTTTTGCAGTTTGAGTTACGAAGTGCTTTTTGATTTTGGTATAAACCTGGTATTAGCCTGCCAAAAACTGTCCTTTGTTTTGTATACTATGTACAGATAAGAAACGATTTTACAGTTAAAACTAATGATACAATGTAATGCAATACCCATCTGTAGAAATACACAAGAAGAAGAAAGGCATGTGTACTTCCTGAGTTAAAGACAACTCTTACAGAGCTGAAAACAGTAAATGCATGTTCCTTGTGCAGTTTGAGTTAAGACATGTTTTTTTTTATTTTAGTATAAACCCTGTTTAAGCCAGTCAAGCATTGTTCTTTGTTTTGTATATTGTGTACAAATAAGTACCTGTATTACAGCTAAATCACATGATACAATGAAATGCAGTACATGTGTGTAGAAATACACTTGGAGAAATGCATGTGTATTCCCTGAGAAAAAAACAACTCTTAGAGAGCTGAAAACAATAAATGCATGTTACTTGTGCAGTATAAGATGTGTTCTTTTGTTTTTGGTATACACGTTTTATTAGCCAGCCAAGCATTGTTCTTGGTTTTGTATACTATGTACAAATAAGTATCTGTATTACAGCTAAAACTCATGATAAAATGCAATGCAGTACCCATCTGTAGAAATACTCAAGGAGTAAACCATGTGAACTTCCTTAGTTCAAGACAACTTTTAGAAAGCTGAATTCAGTAAATGCATTTTTACTTGTTCAGTTTAAGTTAAGAAGTGTTCTTTTGATTTTGGTATAAATCCTGTATTAGCCAGCCCAGCATTGTTCTTTGTTTTGTATACTATGTACAAATAAGTACCTGTATTACAGCTAAAAAGCATGATACAATGTAATGCAGTACCCGCCTGTAGAAATACACAAGAAGAAGGAAAGCATGTGTACTTTCTGAGTTAAGGACAACTCTTACAGAGCTGAAAACACTAAATGCACATTTCTTGTGCAGTTTGAGTTAAGACATGTTTTTTTGATTTTGGTATAAACCCTGTATGAGCCAGCCAAGCATTTTTCTTATTTTTGTATCCTATGTACAAATAAGTACATGTATTACAGCTAAAACGCATAATACAATGTAATGCAGTACCCATCTGTAGAAATACACAAGGAGAAAAGCATGTGTACTCTCCGAGTTAAAGACAACTCTTAGAGAGTTGAAAACACTGAATGCATGTTTCTTGTGCAGTTTAAGACTTGTCCTTTTGATTTTGGTTTAAACCATGTACTAACCGGCCAAGTATTTCTCTTTGTTTTGTATACTATGTACCAATAAGCACCTGTATTAGAGCTAAAATGCATGACACATGTAAAGCAGTACCCATTTGTAAAAAATACAGAAGGAGAATACATTGCATACTCCCTGAGTTAAAGACAAGTCTTAGAGACTAGAAAAACACGAAATACTTGTTACTTGTACAGTTTGAGTTAAGACGTGTTCTTTTGATTTTGGTATAAATCCTGTATTAGCCGGCCAAGTATTGCTCTTTGTTTTGTATACTATGTACATATAAGTACCTGTATTACAGCTAAAATGCAGTATACAACGTAATGCAATAACCATCTGTATAAATACACAAGGAGAAAAGAATTTTTACTATCTGAGTTAAAGATAAGTATTAGAGATCTGAAAACATTAAATGAATGTTACTTGTGCAGTTTGAGTTAAGACAGGTTTTTTAATGTTTCCATAAACACTGTATTAACCAGCCGGGCATAGTTAATTTTTTTGTATACTATGTACAGTTAAGTACATGTATTTCTGCTAAATCCCATTGTACAATGTAGTGCAGTAACCATTTGTATAAATAAACAATGTGAAAAACATTTTTACTACCTTTGTATAGACAACTATTAGAGAGCTGAAAATACTGAATGCTTATTCCTTATGCAGTTGAATTAAAACATGTTCTTTTGAATTTGTCATAAATATTGTACTATGTACAATTAAGTACCTCTATTACAGCTAAATGCATTATACAATTTAATACAGTAACCGTCTGTATGAATACACAAAGCAAAAATGTTTGTTCGTTCTGACTTAAACAACACTATTAGATAGCTGAAAACACATAATGCATGTAATATGTGATGTTTGAGTTAAGACTTGTTTTTTTTTTATTTTCACATACACATTGTACTAGGCCTACGTGCATAGTTCATTGTTTTGTATACTATATACAATTAAGTACCTCTATTACAGCTAAAACGCATTATACAATTTAATGCAATAACTCTGTGTATAAAAACAAAAAGAGAAAAGGATTTATACTTCCTGACTTAAAGACAAATATTAGAAAGCGGGACACACTAAATGCTTGTTACATGTAATGTTATAGTTAAGACATATTCTTTTGATTTGTGCATAAACACTCTACTAGCCTGTCATGTATAGTTCATGATTCTGTATATTATGTACAACTAAGTACTTCTATTACACCTAAAATGCATTATAAAATGTAGTAAAGTAACCATCTGTATAAATACATATAGCAAAAAGCATTTGTATGTTTTGACTTTATCAACATTATTAGATAGCTGAAAACACAAAATGCTTGTATCCTGTGATGTTTGAGTTAAGACACGTTCTTTTGGTTTTGGCATAAACTTTGTACTAGCCAGCCATGCATTCTTCATTGTTTTGTATACTATGTACAATTAAGTACCTCCATTAAACCTGAAACACATTATACAGTGTAATGCAGTAACTGCCTGTATAATTACACAATGGGAAAAGCATTTGTACTTTTTGACTTACAGACAATTATTAGAAAGCTGAACACATGAAATGCTTGTTACATGTGATGTTTTAGTTAAAACATTTCTTTTCATTTTCACATAAACATTCTACTAGCCTGCCATACGTAGTTTATTGTTTTCTATACTACGTTCAAATAATACCTCCATGCCAGCTAAAACACATTATACAATGTAACGCAGTAACTGTCTGTATAAATACACAAAGAAAAAAGCATTTATACGTTCTGACTTAAACACAACTCTTAGAAAGCTGAAATCACAAAATGCATGTAAGGTGTGATGTTTGAGTTGATACATATTCTTTTGATTTTGGCATAAATATTGATCTAACCTGCCATGCATACTTCATTGTTTTGTATAGTATGTATGACTAAGTACCTCTATTACAGCTAAAAGGCAATATACAATGTAATGCAGTAACCGTCTGTATCAAAACAAAGGAAAAAGCAATTGTACTTTTCTTCTTAAAGACAGAACTATAAGAAAGCTGAAAACACGAAATGCATGTTACACATAATGTTAGAATCAAGATATGTTCTTTTGATTTTCATATAAAGATTGTACTAGGCAGCCGTGCATAGGTCATTGTTTTGTATACTATGTACAACTAAGTACCTCTATCACACCTAAAATGCATTATACAATGTAATACAGTAACCATGTGTATAAAAACACAAAGGGAAAAATATTTGTACTTCTCGACTTAAAGACAACTATAAGAAAGCTGAACACATGAAATTCTTGTTACATATGATGTTTTAGTTAAAACATTTTATTTTAATTTTCGCATAAACCCTCTATTAGCCTGCTATGAATAGTTCATTGTTTTGTATACTATGTAGAACTAAGTACCTCTATTACAGCTCAAACACATTATACAATGTAATGTAGTAAGCATCTGTATAAATATACAAAGAAAGAAGAATTAGTATGCTCTAAAATAAACAACACTATTAGAAAGCTGAAAACACAAAATGCATGTAACATGTGATGTTTGAGTTAAGACATGTTTCTTTGACTTTGGCATAAACATTTAACTTGCTGGCCATGCATAGTTCATTCTTTTGTATACTATGTACAGCTAAGTACCTCTATTACAGCTAAAACATATTATAAAATGTAATGCAGTAACCATCTGTATAAATACACAAAGGGAAAAACATTTGTATGTTCTGAGTTAAACAACACTATTAGAAATCTGAAAACACAAAATGCATGTAACATGTGATGTTTGAATTAAGATATGTTCCTTTGATTTTGGCATAAACATTGTACTAACCAGATATACATACTTCATTGTTTTGTATACTATATACAACTAAGTACTTCTATTACAGCTAAAACACATTATACAATGCAATGCAGTAACCGTGTGTATAAATACAAAAAGGGATTAGATTTGCACCTCCTGACTTAAAGAAAGCTATTAGAAAGCTGAAAACATGAAATGCATTTTACATGTCATGTTATAGTTAAGACATGTTCTTTTGATTTTCACATATACATTGTAGTATGTGGCTGTGGATAGTTCATTGTTCTGTATATTATGTACAACTAAGTACTTCTATTACAGCTAAAACACATTATACAATGTAATAAAGTAACTGTCTGTATAAATACACAAAGCAAAAAGCATTTGTATGTTCTGACTTAAACAACATTATTAGGTAGCAGAAAACACAAAATGCATGTAACATGTGATGCTTGAGTTAAGACATGTTCTTTTGGTTTTGGCATAAACATTGTACTAGCTGGCCATGCAGTCTTCATTGTTTTGAATACTATGTACAACGAAGTACCTTTATTGCACCTGAAACACATTATACAATGTAATGGAGTAACCACTTGTATAAATACGCAAAAGGAAAAGCATTTGTACTTCCTGACTTAAAGACAACTATTAGAATGCTGAAAAAATGAAATGCTTGTTATATAAACACTCTATTAGCCTGCCATGAATATTTCATTGTTTTGTATACTATGTACAACTAAATACTTCTATTAGAGCTAAAACGCATTGTATAATGTAATGCTGTGCCTCTCGCATGGATCCCGGTGGCTGGAATAGACACCCAGCTGGTCTGCTCGAGTGTGGAAACTACATTTGTAGGCATCCCAGAGAGGCCACTGACCTCAGAATAGCAGGTAAGATCAGTCGCCCACTACCCTACGCCCCAGAGGCACAACTGGCAGCAGGAAGCCTGCAGGGCACACCTGGCACCCAAACCATGCCCCTGTGGAATACCACTCCCCTTCCACCCCTAGCCCAGATGCTGGTGGCTGGAGCAAACACCAAGCTGGTCTGTTCCCATGTGGAAACCACATCCAGAGACATCCTAGAGAGGACAGTGACCTCAGAGTGGCACATCTCTGTGGCTGGGGCAGACACCCAGCTGGTCTGCTCCAGTGTAGAAACTGCATCAGGAGACATTCTAGAGAGGCCACTGACCTCAGAGCAGGGGACACCATATCCTGAGGCAATCTAGAGGAGCCACTAAACTTAGAGCAGCAGACACCATATCCTGAGACATCCTAGAGGAGTAACTACACTCAAAGCAGCAAACACCTAGCTGGTCTATTATCATGGAGACACCATATCCTGAGATATCCTGGAGGAGGTACTGTACCCAGAACAGCTGGAGCTCAGGATCACAGAGACATCCAGAAACCCAGAACCCGAGGAGTTCTGACACAACCAAGATAACTGGAAAGGGAGGCTCCAGTCAGAACCAGTGAGTACAGGTAGCACTAGAGCTAACCAAATGGTGAAAGGCAAGCATAAGAATATAAACAACAGAAACCAAAGTTAGTTGGCATAAACAGAACCTAGTTCTCTTATCATAGCAAATCTTGAATACGACATCACACCGGAAAAGCAGAATTCAGAATTAAAATCACTTCTCATGATGATGATAGAGGACTTTAAAAAAACATAAACAAAACTCTCAAATAATTTGAGGAGAACACAGGTTAAAAAAAAAAAAGGAGAAGCCCTTAAAGAATTGCAAGAAAACACAACCAAACAGGTGAAGGAATTACACAAAACCATCCAGGATATAAAAATGGAAATAGAAACAATAAAGAAATCTCAAAGGAAGACTACCCTGGAGATAGAAAACCTAGGAAAAAGACCAGGAGTCACAGATGCAAGCATCACCAATAGAATACATGAGATAGAAGAGAGAATCTCATGCACAGAAGATACCATGGAAAACATTGACACAACAGTCAAAGAAAATGCAAAATGCACAAAGCTCCTAACTCAA
Organism: Rhabdomys pumilio; assembly: GCA_030674055.1. Classification (NCBI taxonomy): domain Eukaryota; kingdom Metazoa; phylum Chordata; class Mammalia; order Rodentia; family Muridae; genus Rhabdomys; species Rhabdomys pumilio. The sequence continues at coordinate 18,918 of JANHMN010000018.1, forward strand.
AATATCCAGGAAATCCAGGACACAATGAGAAGACCAAACCTAAGGATAATAGGAATAGATGAGGGTGAAGACTCCCAACTTAAAGGGCCAGTAAATATCTTCAACAAAATTATAGAGGAAAACTTCCCTAACCTAAAGAAAGAGATGTCCTTAAATATACAAGAAACCTACAGAACCCAAATGGACTAGACCAAAAAAGAAATACCTCCCATCCCATAATAATCAAAACACCAAGTGCACAAAACAAACAAACAATATTAAATGCGGTAAGAGAAAAAGGCCAAGTAACATATAAAGGCAGACCTATCAGAATTATACCAGACTTCTCACCAGATACTATAAAAACTAGAAGATGCTGGACAGATGTCATACAGACCCTAAGAGAATACAAATGCCAGCCCAAGCTACTATACCCAGTAATACTCTCAATTACCATAGATGGAGAAACCAAAATATTCCATGACAAAACCAAATTTACACAATATCTTACCACAAATCCAGCTCTTCAGAGGATAATGGATAGAAAACTCCAACACAAGGAGGGAAACTACAACCAAGAAAAAGCAAGAAAGTAGTCTTCCAACAACCCCAAAAGAAGATAGTTGCACAAACATAATTTCACCTCCAATAACAAAAAATCAAGAAGCACCAATCATTTTTCCTTAATAGCTCTTAATATCAATGGACTCAATTCTCTAATAAAAAGACATAGACTATCAGACTGAATACATAAACAGGATCCTGAATTTTGCTGCATACAGGAAATGCACCTCTGTGACAAAGACAGACACTACCTCAGAGTAAAAGGATGGAAAACAATCTTCCATGCAAATAGTCCAAAGAAACAAGTTGGAGTAGCCATTCTAATATCAAATAAAATTGATTTTCAACCAAAAGTAATAAAAAAGATAAGGAAGGGCACTACATACTCATCAAAGGAAAAATGTACCAAGAAGAACTCTCAGTTCTGAACATCTATGCCCCAAATGCCAGGGCACCCACATACATAAAAAAAAATATACTAAAGCTAAAAGCATACAATGCACCTCACACAATAATAGTGGGGAACTTTAACACCCCACTCTCAGCAATGGACAGATCATGGAAACAAAAACTTAACCGAGACACAATGAAACTAACAGAAGTTATGAACCAAATGGATTTACCTGATATCTATAGAACATTTAATCCTAAAACAAAAAGAATATAGCTTTTCTCAGAACCTCATGGTACCTTTGCCAAAACAGACCATATAATTCGTCACAAAACAGGACTCAACAGATGCAAAAAGGTTGAAATAATTCCTTGTACCCTATCAGACCACCACGGACTAAGGCTGGTCTTTAATAATGACAAAAACAACAGAAAGCCCAAATACACGTGGAAACTGAACAATGCTTTACTTAATGATAACTTGGTCAAGCAATAAATAAAGAATGAAATTAAAAACTTTTTAGAATTTAATGAAAACAAGGACACATCATATCAAAACTTGTGGGACTCCATGAAGGCAGTACTAAGAGGAAAACTCATAGCTCTAAGTGCTTACAAAAAAAATGGAGAGACCATACACTAACAACTTGACAGCACACCTGAAAGCATTAGAACAAAAAGAAGCAAATATACCCAAGAGGATTAGAAGGCAGAAAATAATTAAACTCAGAGCTGAAATCAACCAAGTAGAAACAGAAAGTATATACAAAATATCTACAAAACCAGGAGCTGATTCTTTGAGAAAAATCAACAAGACAGATAAACACTTAGCCAGATTAAATAAAGAGCACAGAGACAGTATCCAAATTAATAAAATCAGAACTAAAAAGGGAGAAATAACAACAGAAACTGTGGAAATTTTAAAAATCATCAGATCCTACTACAAAGGCCTATACTCAACAAAACTGGATAATCTGAATGAAATGGAGAATTTTCTAGACAGATACCAGGCACCAAAGTTAAACAAGAAGCAAATAAACCACCTAAACAGTCCCATAACCCCTAAAGAAATAGAAGCAGTCATTTCCCACCAAAAAAAAAGTCTGGGACCAGATGGTTTTAGTACAGAATTCTATCAGAACTTCAAGGAAGACCTAATACCAATTCTCTTCAAACTATTTCACAGAAGAGAAACAGAAGGAACAATACCCAATTTGTTCTATGAAGCTACAATTATGCTCATACCTAAAACTCACAAAGACCCAAAAAAGAAAGAGAACTACAGACCAATCTCTCTTATGAATATTGATGCAAAAATACTCAATAAAATTCTCGCAAACCGAATCCAAGAATACATCAAAATAATCATCCATCATGATCAAGTAGGATTTATCCCAGGAATTCAGGGATGGTTCGAAATATGGAAATCCATAGATGTACTCCACTACATAAATAAACTCAAAAAAACACATGATCATCTCACTAGATGCGGAGATAGCATTTAACAAAATTCAACATCTCTTCATGTTAAAAGTCTTGGAATGATCAAGAATTCAAGGCACATACATAAGCATAGTAAAAGCAATATACAACAAGCCAGTAGCCAACATCAAAGTAAATGGAGAGCAACTTGAAGCAATCCTACTAAGGTCAGGGACTAGACATGGCTGCCCACTCTCACCTTACCTATTCAATATAGTACTGGAAGTCCTAGTCAGAGCAATTAGACAACAAAATGAAGTCAAAAGGATACAAATAGGAAAAGAAAACGTCAAAATTTCACTATTTGCAGATGATATAACAATATGCTTAAGTGACCCTAAAACTTCCACCAGAGAAGTCATAAACCTGATAAACAACTTTAGCAAAGTGACTGGATATAAAATCAACTCAAACAAATCAGTGGCCTTTCACAACTCAAAAGATAAACAGGCTGAGAAAGAAATTAGGGAAATGACACCCTGCATAACAGTCACAAATAATATAAAATATCTTAGAGTGAATCTAACTAAGCAAGTGAAAGATTTGTATGACAAGAATTTCAAGTTTCTGAAGAAAGAAATCAAAGAAGATCTCAGAAGATGGAAAAATCTCCCATGCTCCAGGATTGGCAGGATTAAGTTAGTAAAAATGGCCATCTTACCAAAAGCAATCTAGAAGTTCAATGCAATCCCCATCTAAATTCCAAATCAATTCTTCATAGAGATAGAAAGAGCAATTTGCAAAATTTATTTGTAACAACAAAAAAACGAGGATAGCGAGAACCATTCTCAACAATAAAAGAACTTCTGGGGGAATCACCATCCCTGACCTCAAACTGTACTACAGAGCAGTAGTGATAAAAAATGCATGGTATTGGTACAGAGAAAGGCAGGAAAAACAATAAAATAGAATTGAAGATCCAGAAATGAACCCACATACCTATGGTCACTTGATATTTGACAAAGGAGCTAAAACCATCCAGTGGAAAAATGACATCATTTTCAACAAATGGTGCTGGTTCAACTGGAGGTCAGCATGTGGAAGAATGCAAATCAATCCATTCTTATCTCCTTATACAAAACTCAAGTCCAAGTGTATAAAGAACCTTCACATAAAACTAGATACACTGAAACTAATAGAAGAGAAGATGGGGAAGACCCTGAATAGCTAGGCATAGGAGAAAAGTTCCTGAACAGAACACCAATGGCTTATGCTCTAAGATCAAGAATTGACAAATGAGACATCATAAAATTGCAAAGCTTCTGTAAGGCAAAAGACACTGTAAATAAGATAAAACAGCAACCAACAGATTGGGAAAAGATCATTACCAATCCTAGATCTGATAAAGGGTTAATATCCAATATATACAAAGAACTCAAGAAATTAGACTCCAGACAACCAAATAACCCCATTAAAAATGGACTACAAACCAAAACAAAGAATTCTCAACTGAGGAAATTTGAATGGCTGAGAAGCACCTTAAGAAATGTTCAACATCCTTAGTCATCAGGGAAACACAAATCAAAACAACCCTGAGATACCACCTCACACCAGTCAGAATGGCTAAGAAAAAAAACTCAAGTGGTGGTAGATGCTGGCGAGGATGTGGAGAAAGAGGAACACATCTCCATTGTTTGTGAGAAAGCAAGCTGGTACAACCACTCTGGAAATCACTCTGGCAGTTCCTCAGAAAATTGGACATAGCACTACCTGAGGACCCAGCTATATCACTCCTGGGCATATATCCAGAAGATGCTCCAACATATAATAAAGACATATGCTCTACTATGTTCATAGCAGCCTTATTTATAATAGCCAGAAGCTGGAAAGAACCAAGATGTCCTTCAACAGAGGAATGGATACAAAAAGAGTGGTACACTTACACAATGGAGTACTACTCAGCTATTAAAAATAATGAATTTGAGGAATTCTTAGATAAATGGATGGAACTAGAAAATTTCATCCTGAGTGAGTTAACCCAACCACAAAAGAACACACATGGTATTTACTCACTGATATGTGGATATTAGCCAAAAAGCTTGAAATAGCCAAGATTCAACTCACAGACTACATGAAGCTCATGAAGAAGGAAGACCAAGTGTGTATGCCTCAGTCCCACTTGGAAAAGGAGACAAAATGATCAAGGGAGCAAATATGGTGACAAAGTGTGGACAGAAAGTCAAGGAGGGGCTGTCTGGAGACCATTCTACCTTGGTATCTGTCCCATATCCAGTCACCAAAAATAGACGCCGATATGGATGTCAGGAAGTGCATGCTGACAGGAGCCTGATGTAGCTGTCTTCTCAGAGGTCTGCCAGAGTCTGACATATGCAGAGGTCGATGCTCTCAGCTACCCATTGATCTGATCAAAGGTTCCCAATGGAGAAGTTAGAGGACTGAAGGAGCTGAAAGGGTTGGTGGCCCCAAGAGGAGAGCAACAGTGCCAAACAGACAGAGCTCCCTGGGGTCTAAACCACCAGCATGAAAGCACATAGGGAGGGTCCCATGACTCCAGCTGTATACTTAGGTGAAGATGGCCTTGTCAGGCATAAGTAGGAGAGGAGATCCTTGGTCCCATGAATTCTGAACACCGAGCAGGGGAGAATTGGAGGGTAAAGAGGGGGGAGTGAGGGGTAGGTAGGGACACACACTTGTAAAGGCAGGAGGGGGAATGAAATAGGGGGGGTCCCTGGGTGGTGGTGGAAATGGGGTAAGGGGATAAAATCTGAAATGTAAACATAATATCAAATAAAAAATATGAAAAAAAAACAATATAATGCAGTCACTGTCTGTATTAAAACAAAAGGAAAAGAGTTTGTACTTTCTGTCTTAAACACAACTATTAGAAAGCTGAAAAACAGAAAATGCATGTTACATGTAATGTTAAAGTTAAGACATGTTCTTTTGATTTTGGCATAAACATTGTACTAGGCAGTCATGCATAGTTCATTGTTTTGTATACTATGTACAACTAAGTATATCTATTAGAGCTAAAACGTATTATACAATGTACTGCAGTAACCATGTGTATAAATACACAAAGGGAAAAGCATTTGTACTTCCTGACATAAAGACAACTATTAGAAAGCTGAACACATGAAATGATTGTTATATGTGATGTTTTATTTAACACATTTTCTTTTGATTTGTGCATAAGCACTCTACTAGCCTGCTATGCATAGTTCATTGTTTGGTATACTATGTACAACTAAGTACCTCTATTACAGCTAAAATGCATTATAAAATGTAATGCAGTAATCTTCTGTATAAATACACAAAAAGAAAAGCATTTGTACTTTCTGACTTAAAGACAAGTATTAGAAAGCTGAAAACACAAAATGCATGTTACATGTGATGTTTGAATTAAGACATGTTCTTTTGATTTTGGCATAAACATTGTACTAGCCAGTCATGTTGGGCCTTGGAATGGTATCCTGGTTCTTGGGTTGTAGGTGTTCTGCCACACCCCCAGAACCCAGGCTCCTGACAAGAGGTCTAGTCTTTATTCAATCTGCACCCTTCAGTCACATAGGGCACAAGTGGAGAGCATGGTTAAAAGGCCTCAGGCCCTAGAGAGATTTACATAATAATGAGGTAACTGAAGGGCAGAGGGCAGAGTCAATTAAGCATACTTGCCTAGCCCCTCCCACCTCTCTCCCTACTATTTAACTCAGGACTGCCTTGGGTTTTCTGAAGGGTGCACATCCAGATCCATCCACCATCCATCATGGCAATAAATCCATTTTGGAAACCAAAGGACTTTCTCTCATGTCATTGGGACTATGCAGAGAGTAACCATGGAGCCACAGCAAACAGACCTAACTTCCCACTGGAGGGACCCAGAGCATTCCCAGCCATCTACACACAGCCTGTCATGAGGAAACCTACATTCTCCAGCAACAGTTACCTACACAGCCATGCATAGTTCATTGTTTTGTATACTATGTAGAACTAAGTACCTCTACTAGAACTAAAACAAATTGTACAATGTAATGCAGTAACCATCGTTATAAATACATAAAGTGAAAAACATTTGTCCCTCCCAATACAACTATTAGAAAGCTGAACTCACAAAATGCTTGTTACAGATGATGTTTTAGTTAAGACATTTTCTATTGATTTTTGCATACTCTACTAGCCTGCCATGCACAGTTCATTGTTTTGAATACTATGTATAACTCAGTACCTCTATTACATCTAAAAAGCATTAAACAATGTATTGCAGTAACCATCTGTATAAATAAACAAAGGGAAAAGTATTTGTACTTCCTTACTAAAGAAAACTATTAGAAAGCTGAAAATATGAAATACATATTACTTGTAATGTTGGAGTTAAGACATATTCTTTTGAATTTCACAGAAACATTAAACATTGTACTAGCCGGCCATGCACAGTTCATTGTTTTGTATACTAAGTACAACTAAGTACCTCTATTACAGCTAAAATGCATTATAAAATGTAATACAGTAATCTTCTGTACAAATACACAAAAAGAAAAGCATTTGTACTTCCTGACTTAAAGACAAGTATTAGAAAGCTGAAAACATAAAATGCATGTTCCATGTGATGTTGGAGTTGAAACTTGTTTTTTTGATATTGGCATAAGCATTGTACAAGCTGGCCAAGCATACTTCACTATTTTATATACTATGTACCACTAAGTACCTCTATTACAGTTAAAACACATTGTACAATGTAATGCAGTGACCATTTGTATAAATACAGAAAGGGAAAAGCATTTGTACATTCTGACTTAAAGACAACTATCAGAAAGCTGAACACACAAAATGCTTGTTACATGTGATGTTTTGGTTAAGACATTTTCTTTTGATTTTTGTATAAACACTCTACTAGCATGCCATGCATAGTTCATTGTTTGTATACTATGTACAACTAAGTGCCTGTATTACAGCTAAAATGCATTATACAATGTAATGCAGTTACCCTCTGTAGAAATAAACAAAGGAAAAGGCATTTGTGCTTCCTGACTTAAAGACCACTATTAGAAATCTGAAAACACAAAATGCATGTAATATTTGATGTTTGAGTTAAGACATTTTCTTTTAATTTTTGCATAAACACTCTACTTGCCTGCTATGCATAGTTCATTGTTTTGTATACTATGTATAATTAAGTACTTCTATTATATATAAAATGCATTATACAATTTATCGCAGTAACCATCTGTATAAATACACAAAGCGAAAAGCATTTGTACCTTCTGACTTAAACAACACTACTAGAAAGCTGAACAACAAAATGCATGTAACATATGATGTTTGAGTTAAGACATGTTCTTTTGATTTTGGCATAAACATTGTACTGGCCATCCATGCATGCTTCATTGTTTTGTATACACCCCACTCTCAGCTATGGACAGATTGTGGAAACAGAAACTAAGCCAAGACACAATAAAACTAACAGAAGTTATGAGCCAATTGTACTTAACTGACATCTATAGAACTTTTCATCCTAAAAGAAAAGAATATACCTTTTTCTCAGCACCTCATGGTACCTTCTCCAAAATAGACCATATAATTGGTCACAAAACAGGCCTCAACAGATAAAAAAGATTGAAATAATCCCATGTACCCTATCAGACCACCATGGACTAAGACTCGTCTTCGACATGGACAAAAACAATGGAAATCCCAAATACACGTGGAAACTGAACAATGCTCTACTCAATGATAACTTGGTCAAAGAAGAAATAAAGAAAGAAATTAAAGACTTTTTAGATTTAAATAAAATGAGGACACTTCATATCAAAATTTGTGAGACTCCATGAAAGCAGTACTGAGAGGAAAAATCATAGCTCTAAGTGCCCACAAAAAGAAAATGGAAAGAGCATACATTGACAACTTGACATTACACCTGAAAGCGATAGAACAAAAAGAAGCTAATATACCCAAGAGGAGTAGACAGCAGGAAAAAATCAAACTCCGGGCTGAAATCAACCAAGTTGAAACAAAAAGAACTATACAAAATATCAACAAAACCGGGAGCTGGTATTTTGAGAAAATCAACAAGATAGACAAACCCTTAGCCAGACTAACCAAAGGGTGCAGAGACAGCACTCAAATCAGTAAAATCAGAACTGAAAAGAGAGACATAACAACAGAAACAGAGAAAATTAAAAAAAATCATTTGATCCTACTACAAAGGCCTATACTCAACAAAATTCGAAAATCTGGATGAAATGGACAGTTTTCTAGACAGATACCAGGTACCAAAGTTAAACAAGGAGCAGATAAACCGTCTAAACAGTTGCATAACCACTAAAGAAATAGAAACAGTCATTAAAAATCTCCCCACCAAAAAAAGTCCAGGGCCAGATGGTTTTAGTGCAGAATTCTAACAGACCTTCAAGGAAGACCTAATACCAATTCTCTTCAAACTATTTCACAGAATAGAAACAGAAGAAACAATACCCAATTCGTTCTATGAAGCTACAATTTCGCTCATACCAAAGGCTCACAAAGACCCAACAAAGAAAGAGAACTACAGACCAATCTCTCTTATGAATATTGATGCAAAAATACTCAATAAAATTCTCGTAAACCGAATCCAAGAAAACATCAAAGCAATCATCCATCATGATCAAGTAGGCTTTATCCCAGGAATACAGTGTTGGTTCAATCCGAAAATCCATCAATGTAATCCACTACATAAATAAACTCAAAGAAAAAAAACACATGATCATCTCACTAGATACTGAGAAAGCATTTGACAAAATTCAACAACCCATCATGTTAAAAGTCCTGGAAAGATCAGGAATACAAGGTCCATACCTAAACATAGTAAAAGCAATATACAGCAAGCCAACATCAAACTAAATGGAGAGAAACTTGAAGCAACCCCACTAAAATCAGGGACTAGACAAGGCTGTCCACTCTCACCCTACCTAATCAATATAGTACTGGAAGTCCTAGCTAGAGCGATTAGACAACAAAAGGAAGTCAAAGGGATACAAATAGGAAAGGAAGAAGTCAAAATTTCTCTATTTGCAGATGATATGGTAGTATACTTAACTGACCCTAAAATTTCCATCAGAGAACTCCTAAACCTGATAAACAACTTCAGTAAAGTGGCTGGATATAAAATCAACTCATACAAATCAGTAGCCTTCCTATACTCGGGAGATAAACAGGCTGAGAAAGAAGTTAGGGAAATGACACCCTGCACAATAGTCACAAACAATATAAAATATCTTGGAGTGAACCTAATCAAGCAAGTGAAAAATCTGTATGACAAGAACTTCAAGTCTCTGAAGAAAGAAATAGAAGAAGATCTCAGAAGATGGAAAGATCTCCCATGCTCCTGGATTGGCAAGATTAATTTATTAAAAACTGCCATCTTGCCAAAAGCAATCTATAGATTTAATGCAATCCCCATCTAAATTCCAACTTAATTCTTCATAAAGATAGAAAGAACAATTTGCAAATTTATTTGTAACAACAAAAAATCCAGGATAGCGAGAACTATTCTCAACAACAAAAGAACTTCGAGGGGAATCACCATCCCTGACCTCAAACTGTACTACAGGGCAATAGTGATTAAAAACTGCATGGTATTGGTACAGACAAAGGCAGGAAGATCAATGGAATAGAATTGAAGACCCAGAAATGAACCCACATACCTATGGTCACTTAATCTTTGACAAAGGAGCTAAAACCATCCAATGGAAAAAGGACAGCATTTTCAGCAAATGGTGCTGGTTCAACTGGAGGTCAACATGTAGAAAAATGCAAATCGATCCATTCATATCCCCTTGTACACAGCTCAAATCCAAGTGGATACAAGACCTTCACTTAAAACCAGATACACTGAAACTAATAGAAAAGAAGATGGGGAAGACACTTGAATACCTAGGCACAGGGGAAAAGTTTCTGAACAGAACACCAATGGCTTATGCTCTAAGATAAAGAATTGATAAATGGGACCTCATAAAATTGCAAGGCTTCTGTAAGACAAAGGACATTGTCAATAAGACAAAATGACAACCAACAGATTGGGAAAAGATCTTAACCAATCCCACATCCGATAGAGGCCTAATATCCAAGATATACAAAGAACTCAAGAAATTATACTTCAAAAAACCATATAACCCTATTAAAAATGGGGAACAGAGCTAAACAAAGAATTCTCAACAGAGGAAACTTGAATGGCTGAGGAGCACCTTAAGGAATGCTCAACATCTTTAGTCATCAGGGAAATGCAAATCAAAACAACCCTGAGATACCATCTCACACCAGTCAGAATGGCTAAGATAAAAAACTCAGGTGATAGTAGATGCTGTCGAGGATGCAGAGAAAGAGGAACACTCCTCCATTGTTGGTGGGATTGCAAGCTGGTACAACCACTCTGGAAATCAGTCTGGTGGTTCCTCAGAAAACTGGACATAGCATTACCTGAGGATCCAGCTATACCACTCCTGGGAATATACCCAATAGACGCTCCAACATATAATAAGGACATATGTTCCACTATGTTCATAACAACCTTATTTATAATAGCCAGAAGCTGGAAAGAACCAAGATGTCCCTCAACAGAGGAATGGATACAAAAATGTGGTACATCTACACAATGGAGTATTACTCAGCTATTAAAAATAATGAATTAGAGAAATTTATAGTTAAATGAATGGATCTAGAAATTATCATCCTGAGTGAGTTAACCCAATCACAAAAGAACACACATGATATTTACTCACTGTTAAGCGGATGTTAGCCCCAAAACTTAGAATAGCGAAGACTCAACCCACAGAACACATGAAACTCATGAAGAAGAAAGACCAAGAGGGGACGCCTCAGTTCTACTTAGAACCAGTAACAAAAATACTCATGGGAGCAATTATGGAAACAAAACATGGGAGAGAAACTGAAGGAGGAGCCATCAGGAGACCATTCCACCTGGGCATCCAACCCATGTACTGTCACCTAAGCTAGACATTGATGTGGATGGCTGGAAATGCATGCTGTCAAGAACATGACATAGCTGTCTCCTTAGAGATCTGCCAGAGACTGACACATTCAGAGGACAATGCTCACAGCTAACCACTGATATGATCAAGGGTTTCCCAATGGAGAACTTAGAAGACTGAAGGAGCAGGAAGGGTTTGTGACCCCAAGAGGAAAGCAGCAATACCAAACAACTAGAGCACCCCAGGGTATAAACCACCAGCCTGGAAGCACATAGGGAGGGACCTACTACTCTAGCGGTATACGTAGGGTAGGATGGTCTTGTTGGGCATAGGTGGGAGAGGAGATTCTTGGTCCCATGAAAAACGAACACAGAATGGGGGGGTGAGGGTGAGGAGGGGGTAGCGGAGGTGGGGGGATAGGTTCAGGCACAGCCTCATAGAAGGGATATAAGGAGGGGGGATGGGACAAGGGGTTCCTGAGTGGTGGGGGAAATGGGATAAGAGGATAAAACTTGAAATGTAAATATTATAACCAACTACATAAAAAGGGAAAAAAGTTGTTAGAACCAACATCTTTAAAAAAACTGTCAGCCCTCTAGGAAAAATAAATTTTTTTCTTGATACTAAAACTTGTGCAGAGAATTGTATATTGCAGAATACACAGCCTTGGTGTATCTACTCATCAAGCAAAACAAGTAGACCTATTCAAACCTCCGGTGGCTGGGAATTCCATCTGGATGCAGTGAAGACACAGTGTCAGAAGCTTATCAATTTACTCTTCCCCCCACCCCTCTTCTAATATCTCAATGCCTGTAATCAGCTTGAAGAAGTTAAAGAAGAGTCAGCGCCCCTATTCCCTGGGCTTGGGGACTAAGGTGGTTAATATTGAGCTGTCTCTCTGGGGAAAAGTAGTGGTTTTGTTGGAACAGTGATGATTAGCTAGGATTTATGGAATAGCGATAACCTACTGGTAGAAATCTGTATAATTTAGTATCAAGATGAAGCTATAATTTCTTAAATGGCACAAAATTCGCTTGGATTTCAAATTTAAGGTTTTCATTGGTATAAGCTTCTTATTGATATGAAAGTGAAATGAATATTGATAATCTCATCAGCCTTTTGCCTGTATAAAACATTTAGAAATATAAGGCTTAGACCCAGTCCTTCTTTAACTTTTTTAACTGACTTGGGATGATTAGACTGTGAGTTAAGGAACTATAGCAAATCAAATTCATGACTTTGAGTTTATTGTTAGGGTGTTTTCTATATTTTATTTATAAATAGCTGAGAGGTGTTAACAGACAACAGTCCAGGTTACCTTACATGGATAGTTGGATTTCAAAACATCAGAAATCCATAGAATTGACATCACAAATATTTCTATATTAATGTTCATTTTTATTAGAGACCTGTCTGCTCCTGATAGCTTCCTGTCTTGGATTCTAAGAAGAAATTGAGCATCCTTGGAATTACTTCAGTTGTGCAGAGACAGCCACTAGGCAAGAATTGCCTCTCTCCATCTACAGACAAATTACTGTCCAGAAAAGGACACACTTGCAGAATAGTCGACTGATTATATCTGCCTAGACATAGTAACCAGTCCTTAATAATTCTGCAGCACTAAAGTCTGTCAGATGAGTTTGGGCCAGAAGGCTGAAGATTTGATGCTCCAACATTCGGTAGTATAGGGGCTGTCCAGGTGTTCAGTGGTCTCTATAAATTGGCTAAGTTTTAGAAGCTATGCTTAGTGCTTCCCATAACTTCAGTTAATTTAGACATTCTGGATTTCTGATGGTATTGAAGACCTATAGACTCATAGCCAATCCTGGCTATTTACCTTGAGAGAAAAGATCTGAGTGGATGGTGTTCAGCTGACATTCATTCTAAAGCCTAGATAACGCCAGGTTCAAAACTAAGTGTTTTAGTCAAGAGAGACGACAGAGGTTCTGGTTAGTCAACAAAAGGATGGACTGCGTATTAAGACTATCTTGTACCTCACTGGTCCAAATAGGAATAATTATGCTCTAATTGTATTTTGAGAGAAAAGTTTTATTTTAACAGGAAAGGTAATAGGTAGGGGGAGCTAAGGGGGAAGAAGCACAGAGAGGAAAAGATGGAGTAAGGAGAGGAGAAGATGAAGTAGATGAGAAGCTAGGTAAAGAGAGAGAAAAAGAGAGAGAAAAAGAGAAGGGGCATGGAGGCAGAAGTTCACGTGTCTCCACCAGTCAAAGATAGTTCACATAGCTAGGTTGGGTATTAGGTTACACTTCTGATTGAGCATTACCATACTTGTAAAGCCTTTGATTAACATTTAAAAAATTGTATAAAAGCAAAATGAAAAAGTGGGCACAGGATAGGGGTTTTCTAGGGAGGGGAAATGGGGAAAGGGGTTGGCATCTGAAATGTAAATAAAATATCCAATAAAAAATGAAAAAAAGAAAGCTGAAAACACAAAATGCATGTAACATATGATGTTTGAGTTAAGATATGTTCTTTTGATTTTGGCATAAACATTGTACTGGCCATCCATGCATACTTCATTGTTTTGTATACTATGTACAACTAAGTACCTCTATTATAGCTAAAATGCATTATACAATGTAATGCAGTAACTGTCTCTATAAATACACAAAGGGAAAAGCATTTTCATTCAGTGTTTTCTGCTTTCTAATAGTTGTGTTTACTAGGCAATTACATTTTTTTCTCTTTGTGTATTTATACAGCCAGTTACTCCATTACATTTTCTAATGGGGTTTCACTGTAATTCTTATACATGCTGGATCATACTATAAAAAGGAGTGAAATATACATAGCCTGGTAGTACAGTGCTTATGCAAAAATCAAAAGACAAGTGCTAATTCTTTCATCAATGTAACATGAATTTAGCGTTTTTACTTTTCTAATAGTTGTCTTCAACTCAGGAACTACAAATGATTTCTTCTTTGTGTATTCATACAGTTACCTCATTGCACTGTATAATGTATTTTAGCTGTAACACTGATATTTAGTTGTACATACTATACAAAACAATGAAATATGCATGGCTAGGTAGTACAGTTTTTATGCAAAAATCAAAAGAACATGTCTTAACCTAAACATCACATATAACATGCATTTAGTGTTTTCAGCATTCTTATAGTTGTCTTTAACTCAAGCACAACAAATGCTTTTCTCTTTGTGTATTTATACAAACGGTTACTTCATTACATTGTACAATGTGTTTTAGCTGTAATAAAGGTAACTAAATGTACATCCTATACAAAACACTGAAATATGCATGCCAGGTAGTCTAGTGTTTATTCAAAAATCAACAAAACATGTCTAAACTCAAACATAAAATATAACATGAATTTAGTGTTTCAGCTTTCTAATAGTTGTCTTTAAAATGGAACTACACATGCTTATCTTTTGGTGTATTTTTACAAATGGTTACCTCATTACATTCTATAATGTGTTTAAGCTTTAATACTCCTACTCAATGGTACATACTATACAAAACAATGAAATATGCATGGTCAATTGTACAATGTTTATGCAAAAATAAAAAGAACATGTCTTAACTCAAATATCACATGTAACATGCATTTATTGTTTTCAGCTTTCTAATATTTGTCTTTAACTCAGAAACTGCAAATAATTTTCTTTGTGTTTTATACAGACAGTTATAAAATTACATAGTATTATGCATTTTAGCTATATTACTGGTACTTACATGTATATACTATACAAAACAATGAAATATGCATGACTGGGTAGAACAGAGTTTAATCGAAAATAAAATAAAAACATGTATTA
Organism: Rhabdomys pumilio; assembly: GCA_030674055.1. NCBI lineage: Eukaryota > Metazoa > Chordata > Mammalia > Rodentia > Muridae > Rhabdomys > Rhabdomys pumilio. Next base: position 34,052 of record JANHMN010000018.1, read on the forward strand.
ACTCAAAAATCACATGTGACATGTATTTAGTGTTTTCAACTTTTTAATAGTTGTCTTTAAATCAGAAACTGCAAATTATTTTTTGTGTATTTATAGAGACAGTTACTTCATTAAAAAGTATTATGCATTTTAGCTATATTGCTGGTACTTACATGTACATAATATACAAAACAATGAAATATACATGGATGGGTAGTACAGTGTTTATGGAAAAATTAAAGGAACATGTCTTAGCTCATATATCAAATGTAAAAATGCATTTTGTGTTTTCAGCTTTCTAATAGTTGTCTTTAAGTCCATTATAAAATATATTGAAGTAACCATCTATAAAAACACAAAAGAAGTTTTAGTTCCTGAGTAAAAGACAACTATTAGAAAGCTGAAAAACTAAACGCATGTTATATTTGATGTGTGAGCTAAGACATATTGTTTTGATTTTTTGCATAAACATTGTACTACCTGGCCATGCATATTTCATTGTTTTATATAGTATGTACATGCAAGAACCAGTAATATAGCTAAAATGCATAATACTATGTAATGAAATAACTGTCTGTATAAATACACACAAAAAATCTTTTGCAGTTTCTGAGTTAAAGGTAACAATTAGAAAGCTGAAAACACTAAATGCATGTTACATGTGATGTTTCAGTTAAGACTTTCTTTTGATTTTCGTAAAAACACTGTGCAATTTGCCAATGCATATTTCATTGTTTCATATAGTATGTACAGGTAAGTACCAGTATTACAGCTAAAATACATTATATAATGTAAAAATTCTGTATAAATAAACAGCCAAAACTCATAATACAATGTAATAATGTAACCATCTGTATAAATACACAAAGAGAAAATAATTTGTAGTTACTGAGTTAAATACAGCTATCAGAGAGATAAAACACTACAATCATGTTACATGGAATGTTTGAGATAAGACCTGTTCTTTGGTTTTCACATAAACAGTGTACTTCCTGGCCATGCATATTTCATTGTTTTCTGTAGTATGTACATGTAAGTAGCTGGATTACAGCTAAAACACATTATACAATGTAATGCAGTAACCGTCTGTATAAATACACAAAAATAAAGGAATTTGTAGTTCCCGAGTTAAAGACAATTATTAAAGAGCTGAAAATACTAAATGCATGACACATGTGATGGGGTTTTTTTTTTGGATGTTTTATTTACATTTCAGATTCCATCCCCTATCCCAATTTTTCCTCCCTAGAAAACCCCATGCCCCCTTTTCCTTTTTGCTTTTATACAATTTTTTAGATGTTAATCAAAGGCTTTAGAAGTATGATAATGCTCAGTCAGAAGTGTAACTGAATACCCAACCTAGATATATAAACTATCTTTGACTGGTGGAGACACGTGAACACCTGCCTCCATGCTCCCGCTCTTTCTCTCTCTCATCACTTTGCTTCTCCTCTCCTTCATCTTCTCCTCTCCTTACTCCATTTTTTCCTCTTGGTACTCCTTCCCCCTTAGCTCCTCCCACATATTACCCTTCCTGTTAAAATAAAACTTTTCTCTCATAATACAATTAGAACATAATTATTCCTGTTTGTACCAATGAGGTACAAGATAGTCCTAATACCCAGTTCATCATTTTCATGACTAACCAGAACCTCTGTCATCTCTCCTAACTAGAACACTTAGTTTTGAACCTGGCTTTTTTCTTGGCTTTGGAATGAATGTCAGCTGAACACCATCCACTCAGATCTTTTCTCTCAAAGTAAATAGCCAGGATTGGCTATGAGTCTATAGGTCTTCAACCCTGTCAGAAATCCAGAATGACTGAGTTAACTGAAGTTATGGGAAGCACTAAGCATAGCTTCTAAAACTTAGCCAATTTATAGAGACTGCTGAACACCTGGACAGCCCCTATACTACCAAACGTTGGAGCATCAAATCTTCAGCCTTCTGGCCCAGAATCATCTGACAGACCTTAGTGATGCAGAATTATTAAGGGCTGATTACTCTGTCTAGACAGATATAATCAGTCGACTATTCTGCAAGTGTGTCCTTTTCTGGACAGTAATTTGTCTGTAGATGGAAAGAGGCAATTCTTGCCTAGTGGCTGTCTCTGCACAACTGGAGTAGCTCCAAGGATGCTCTATTTCTTCTTAGAATCCAAGACAAGAAGCTGTCAGGAGCAGACAGGTCAGTTAACCACTGATATGATCAAGGGTTTCCCAATGGAGAACTTGGAGAGAAGAATGAAGGAGCAGAAAGGGTTTGTGACCTCAGGAGGTGAGCAACAACACCAAACAACCAGACCCCCAGGGTCTAAACCACGAGCCTGGGAGCACATAGGAAGGGACCTATGACTCCAACGGTATATATAGGGGAGGATGGCCTTGTCAGGCATAGGTGGGAGAGGAGATTCTTGGTCCCATGAAAAAAGAACACAGAGTGAGGTGGGAATGTGAGGGTGGGGAGGGGGTAGTGGGGGTGGAGGTAGGTGCAGGCACAGCCTCATAGAAGCATGAGGGGGTATGGGGTAGGAGGTCTGGGTGGTGGGAGGAAGTAGGGTATGGGGATAAAATCATAAATGTAAATAAATTACCCAATAAAAAAGAGATATGAAAAAAGGGAAAAGAGGGAAAAGGGAGAGAAAAAAAGAAAGAAAAAAGAAAGAAAAATAGGAGATTTAACAACACAAATGGAAGGATTTAGAAATTTAGGAGGCAGTTTATGGTAATGAAAACAGCATCATAGAAACTGGAAAATCACACCCTCATAGAAGCACAAGGATGGGGGATGGGATAAGGGGTTCCTGGGTGGTGGAGGAAAAGGGATACGAGGATAAAATTTGAAATGTAAATATATCCAATTTTTAAAAAAGGGAAAAAAAGAAGAAAAGTAGTTAGAACTAACATCTTTAAAAAAAATGTCAGCCCCCTAAGGAAAAAAATTCTTGATACTAAAACTTGTTCTGAGAATTGTATATTGCAGAATACACAGCCTTGGTGTATCTGCTCATCAAGCAAACTGAGTGGACCTGCTCAAACCTCCTATGTCTTGGAATTCCATCTGGATGCAGTGAAGACCCAGCGTCAGAGGCTTATCAATTTACTCTTCCCCCAACCCCTTTTCTAATATCTCAACGCTCGTAATCAGCTTGAAGAAGTTAAAGAAGAGTCTGTGCCACTATTCCCTGGGCTTGGGGACTAAGGTGGTTAATACTGGGCTGTCTTTCTAGGGAAAAGAAGTGGTTTTGTTGGAACAGGTAGGATTAGCTAGGATTTATTGCATAGACATAACCTATTGGTAGAAATCTGTATAACTAGTATCAAGATGAAGTTATAATTTCTTAACTGGTACAAAATTTACTTTGATTTCAAATTTTAGGTTTTCATTGGTATGAGCTTCTTATTGATATAAAAGAGTGATGAATATTGATACTCTCACAGGCATTGTGCCTGTATAACACATTTAGGAATACAAGGTTTAGACCCAGTCCTTCTTTAACGTTTTTAACTGATTTGGGACAGTTAGCCTGTGAGTTAAGGGACTATAGCAAATTCATGGCTTTGAGTTTGTTGTTAGGTTGTTTTCTAAATTTTATTTAGAAATAGCTGAGTTATGTCAGTTAACAGACAATAGTCCAGGTTACCTTACATGGATAGTTGGATTTCAAAACATCAGAAGTCCATAGAATTGACATTACAAATATTTCTATATTAATGCTCATTTTGACACATGTGATCTTTGAGTTAAGACATGTTCTTTTGATTTTTGTATACTACACAAAAAAATTAAATACACATGGTGGGTTAGCACAGGGTTTATTTGAAAATCCAAATAATCTGTCTTAACTGAGCTTAGAATGCATTTATTATTGTGTATTTTTATTGGTGTTTACTTCAGTACACATTACAATGCATTTTAGCTATAAAATAGGTATTTACTTGTACATTCTATAGAAAACAATGAAATATATGTGGACAGGTAGTACAGTGGTTATGCTAAAATCCAAAGAACGTGTCTTAACTGAAACAGCACATGGAACATGCATTAATTGTATTGAGCTTTCAAATAGTGGCCTTTATCTCTGGAACTAAGAATGCTTCTTTTTTGTGCATTATACAGAAGATTACCTCATTACACTGTAAAATGTCTTTTAGGTGTAAAATAGGTACATACTTTTACTTTCTATACAAAACAATAAAATATGCATATCTGGTTAGTACAATGTTTATGCAAAAATCCAAAGAACATGTCGTAACTGAAAAATCACCTGTAACATGCATTCAGTGTTTTAAGCTTTTTAATAGTTGCCTCTAACTTGGAAACTAAGAATGCTTCTTTTCTTGTGTATTTATACAGACGGTTATATCATTACACTGTATAATGCATTTTAGCCATAATATAGGTACTTACTTGTACATTCTATTCAAAACAGTTAAATATTCATTACCTGGTAGTATAGTGTTTATGAGAAAATACAAGGAACATGTCTGATCTGATGCAACACATGTAACATGCATTCAGGTTTTTTTCAGCTTTCTAATAGTTGCCTTTAACTCAGAACTAAGAATGCTTCTCTTTTCGTGTATTTATACAGAAAGTTACTTCATTACACTTTATAATGCATTTTACCTCGAATATAGGTACATGCTACAAAAAATGAAATATGCATGGCTTGGTAGTACAGTGTTTATGCAAAAATCCAAAGAACGTGTCTTAACTGAAACATCACATATAACATGCATTCAGTGTTTTCAGCTTTTTCATAATTACCCTTAACTTGGGAAGTAAGAATGCTTCTCTTTTGTGTATTTATGCATATGGTTATTCATTACACTGTATAATGCATTTTAGGTACTTACTTTTATATTCTATACAAAAAAATAAAATAAAAAAGAACAATGCATGGCCGGGAAGTACAATGTTTATTCAAAAATTCAATGAACGTATCTTAACTGAAACATCACATGTAACATACATTCAATTTTTTCAGCTTTCTAATATTTGCCTTTAAATCTGTACTAAGAATGCTTCTCTTTTTGTGTAGTTATACAGAAATTTACTTCATTGCACTTTATAATGTGTTTTACCTCTAACATAGGTACATGCTATAAAAAATGAAATATGCATGGCTTGGTAGTACAATGTTTATGCAAAAATCCAAAGAACATGTCTTAACTGAAACATCACATGTAACATGCATTTAGTGTTTTCAGCTTTTTCATAATTACCCTTAACTCGAGAAGTAAAAATGCTTCTCTTTTTGTGTATTTATGCATATGGTTATTCATTACACTGTATAATGAATTTTAGTGGTAACATAGGTACTTACATTTATATTTTATACTAAAAAAATTAACTATGCATGGCCAGAAAATACAATGTTTATGCAAAAATCCAACAAACATATCTTAACTGAAATATCACATTAAACATGCATTCATTGCTTTCAAATTTCTAATAGTTCTTCAACTTGGGAACTAAGAATGCATCTATTCTTGTGTATTTTTACAGAAGGTTCCTTCATTACACTGTATAATGTGTTTTAGCTGTAATATAGGTACATTCTAGTACATTCTACACAAAACAATGAAATATGCATGGCCGGGTAGTACATTGTTTATGTGAAAATCCAAAGATCATGTCTTAATTGGAACATCACTTGTAACATTCACTCAGTGTTTTCAGCATTCTAATAGTTGCCTTTAACTCAGGAACTAAGATTGCTTCTTTTTATGTATTTATACAAATGTCTACTTCATTATACTATAATAATGCATTTTTAGCAGTGATATAGATATGTACTTGTACATTCTATACAAAACACTGTAATATGCATGGCTGGGTAGTACAGTGGTTATGCAAAATATCCAAAAAACACATCTTAACTGAAACATTACATGTAACATGCATTCGGTGTTTTCAACTTGCTTTTTTTAGTTAGCTTTAACTTGGGCACTAAGAATACATCTATTTTTGAGTATTTGTACATATGTTTACTTCATTACACTGCATAGTGTGTTTTAGCTGTAATCTAGGTACTTACTTGTGCATTGTATACAAAAAAAATGAAATATTCATGACCAGGTATTACAGTGTGTATGTGAAAATTTAAAGAATATGTCTGACTGAAACATTACATGTAACATGCATTTATTGTTTTCAGCTTTCTAATAGTTGCCTTTAACTTTGGAACTAAGAATGCTTCTCATTTTGTGCATTTATAAAGACAGTTACTTCATTACACTGTATAATGGATTTGGCTCTAATATAGGTACTAACTTGAACATTCTACACAAAACAATAAAATATGCATGGTCGGGTAGTACAGTGATTATGCAAAAATTCAAAGAACATATCCTAGCTGAAAAATCAAGCGTAATATGCATTCGGTGTTTGCAGCTTTCTAATTGTTGCCTTCAACTTGGGAACTAAGAATGAATCTCTTTTTGTGTATTCGTATACACTGTATAATGTGTTTTAGCTATAATATAGGTACTTACTTGTACTTTCTATACAAAATAATTTAATATGCATGACTGGAAGTACATTGTTTATGTGAAATCCAAAGAACATGGCTGAACTGAAACATCACAATTAACATTCATTCAGTGTTTTCAGCTTTCTGATAGTTGCCTTTAACCCCGGAACTAAGAATGCTTCTCTTTTTGTTCATTTATACAGACAGTTACCACATTACACTGTATAATGCATTTGGCTGTAATGTAGGTATTTACTTGTACATGCTATACAAAACATTGAAATGTGCATGGCCGAGTAGTACAATGTTTATGCAAAAGTCCAAAGAAAATGGTTTAACAGAAATATCACATGTAACATGCATTCAGTTATTTATCTTTCTAATAGTTACCTTTAACTTGGGAACTAAGAATGTATCTATTTTAGTGTACTTGTATACAATGTAACATTGTTACATTGTATAATGCATTTTAGTTATAATATAGGTAATACTTGTACGTTCTATAGAAAACAATGAAATATGCATGGCTGAAAGTACACTGTTTATGCAAAAATCCAAAGAACATGTCAGAACTGAAAAATCACATGTACATGCATTCAGTGTTTTCCAATTTCTAATAGTTACCCTTAACTCCGGAACTGAGAATGTTTCTCTTTTTGTGCATTTATAGAGACTGTTTTTTCGTTACACTGTATAATGTATTTTAGCTCTAATATACAAAACAATGAAATTTGCACTGCTGGGTAGTACAGTGTTTATGTGAAAAATCCAAAGAACATTTTTGAACTGAAACATTACAGGTAAAATGAATTCAGTGTTTTGGGCTTTCTAATAGTTGCCTTTAACTTGAGAAATGAGAATGCATCAATTCTTGTGTATTTGTACAGAAGGTTACTTCATTACAATGTATAATGCATTTTAGCTCTAATATAGGTACTTACTTTTAAATTCTATACAAAACAATGAAATATGCATGGCCGGTAAGTACATTATTTATGCCAAAATCCAAAGAACACATAACTGAAACATCACATGTAACATGAATTCAGCATTTTCAGCATTCTATTAGTTGCTTTTAACATGGGAACTAAAAATGCATCTAATTTTGAGTACTTGTTCACATGTTTACTTCGTTACACTCTATAGTGCACTTTAGCTTAATATAGGTACTTACATGTACATTCTCTACAATACAATGAAAAATGCATGACCAGGTAATACAGTATTTATGAGAAAATACGAAGAACATATCTTAACTGAAACATCACATGTAACATGCAATTCTTCTTTTCAGCTTTCTAATAGCTGCCTTTAACTTGAGAACTGAGAATTCATCTATTTTTGTGTATTTGTACAGAAGGTTACTTCATTACTCTGTACAATGTGTTTTAGCTGTAATATAGGTACTTACTTGAAATATGCATGGCTGGAAGTACAGTGTTTATGCAAAAATCCAACAACAAGTCTGAACTGAAACACCATAAGTAACATACATTCAATATTTTCAGCTTTCTAATAGTTGTCTTTATCTCAGGAACTAAGAATGCTTCTCTTTTTGTGTATTTATACAGCTGGTTAATTCATTACACTGTATGATGTGTTTTAGCTGTAATATAGGTACTTACTTGTACATTCTATACCAAACAATGAAATATGCATGGCCAGGTAGTACAGTGTTCATGTGAAAATCTAAAGAACATGTCTTAACTGAAACATTATATGTAACATGTATTCAGTGTTTTCAGCTTTCTAATAGTTGCCTTTAACTCGGAAACTAAGAATGCTTCTTTTTTTTTTTTGCATTTATACAGATGGTTATTTCATTATAGTGTATAATGTATTTTAGCTGTAATATAGATACTTACTTTTACATTCTACACAAAACAATGATATATGCATGGCCAGGAAGTAAAATGTTTATGCAAAATCTTAAGAACATGTCTTAACTGAAACATCACATGTAACCTGCATTCAGTGTTTTTAGCTTTCTAACAGTTGCCTTTAACTCTAAAACAAAGAATGCATCTATTTTTGTGTATTTGTACACACGTTTACCTCATTACACTGTATGAGCACGTATGTACATTTTTAGCTCTAATATAGATACATTCTATACAAAATAATAAAATATGCATGACCAGGTAGTTCAAAGTTTATGCAAAAACCTAAAGAACATATCTTGATAGAAACACCACTTGTAACATGCATTCAGTGTTTTCAGCTTTCTAATAGTTGCCTTTAACTCTAGAACTAAGAATGCTTCTCTTTTGTGTACTTATACAGATGGTTACTTCATTACAATGTATAATGCTTTTTAGGTCTAATATCAGTACTTACTTTTACATTCTATACAAAACAATGAAATATGCATGGCTGGGTAGTACAATGTTTATGAGAAAATCCAAGGACATGACTGAACTGAGACATTACATGTAGCATGCATTCAGTGTTTTCAGCTTTCTAATAGTTTTCTTTAACTTGAGAACAAAAAAATGCTTCATTTTGTGTATTTATACAAATGATTATTTCATTACACCATATAATCCATTTTAGCTGTAATGTAGGTATTTACTTGTACATTCTATTAAAAAAAACACTGAAATATTCATGGCAGGATATTAGAGTGTTTATGCAAAAATCCAAAGAACATATCTTAACTGAAACATCACATGTAACATACATTTATTGTTTTTAGTTTTCTAATAGTTGCCTTTAACCCAGGAACTATGAATGCTTTTCTTTTATCTCTACAGAAGGTTTCTTTTTTACATAATATACTGCTTTTCAGCTTTAATGTATGTACTTACTTGTACATTCTATACAAAACAATGAAATACCCATTGCCGGGTGGTACAATGTTTATGCAAAAAAATCAAAACAACATGTCTTCACAGATACATCACCTCTAACATGCATTCAGTGTTTTCAGCTTTCTAATAGTTACCTTTAATGCAAGAACTATGAATGCTTTTCTTTTTGTCTATCTATACAGGTTTTTCCCTTTCATGGTATAGTGCTTTTCAGCTGTAATGTAGGTACTTGCTTGTACATTCTACACAAAACAATATAATATTCATAGCCTGGTAGTAAAGTGTTTTTCAAGAAAATCAAAGTAACATGTAATAACATAAAGATCACATGTGTCATACATTCAGTATTTTCAGCTTTCAGATTTTTGTTTAGTTCTCTTTTTCTAAGGAACAATGAATAATTTTCTTCTCATCTATTTATAAAGAAGTATATATAGTATAGTACTTTTCAGCTATAATATAGGTACATACTTGTACATTTTATAAAAACAGTGGAATATGAATGGCCAGGTGGTAAAGTGTTTGTGTGTAAATAAAAACATGTCTTAACTGAAGCATCACATGGAACATGCATTCCATGGTTTCAACTTTCTAATAGTTGACTTTCACTCTGGAACTAAGAATGTTTTTTTTTTTCACATATCTATAGGAGAAGTTTTCTTCCTTACATAGTATAGTGCCTTTTACCTCTAATATGAGTACTTACTTACTTTTACATTGTATACAAAACAATTAATATGCATGACCAGGTGGTACAGAGATTTGGAAAATAATTTAAAAACATGTCTTAACAGAAACATCACCTGTAACATGCATACAGTGTTTTCACCTTTATAATAGTAGTCTTTAACTTGGGAACTACAAAGGTTTTTCTTTTCATTTATCTATACAAAAGATATTTTATTGTATAGTATAGAGCTTTTCAGGTACAATTCATGCACATACTTGTACATCATATACAAAACAATGAAATATGCATGGCCCTGTGGTACAGTGTTTATGCAAAAATCAAAATAACATGTCTTAAGAGAAACATCACCTATAACATGCATTCAATGTTTTTAGCTTTCTAACAATTCTTTTTAGTTCAGTGAACTATGAATGGTTTTTTTGTATATATAATGACAGTTTTTTCATTACATAATATAGTGCTTTTAAGCAGCAATTCACATATTTCCTTGTACATTCTTTACAAAACCGATATATGTATGGCTGGGTACTACAATGTTTATGATAAAATCAAAACAACATGACCTAACTGAAACATCACTTGTAACATGCATTCACTGTTTTCAACTTTTTAATGGTTGACTTTAACTCTGGAACTAAGAATGGTTTTCTTTTTGTATACCTATAGGTGAAGTTTTCTTCCTTACATAATATAGTGCTTTTCAACCATAATATAGGTACTTACTTATATATTCTATACAAAACAAAGAATATGCATGACCAGGTGGTACAATGTTTTGGGAAAATAAAAACAACCTGTCTTAACAGAAAAATCACCTGTAATATGCATTCAATGTTTTCAGTTTTCTGATAGTTGTCTTTAATTTGGAAACTATGAATGCTTTTCTCTTTGTGTATCTATACAGAAGGTTTCTTCATACATAGTATAGTGCTTTTCAAATGTAATATAGGTACTTCTTGTACATTCTACACAAAACAGTGAAATTTGCATCACCAAGTAGTAAAGTGTTTTTACAAAAATCAAAACAACGTATCTTAACAGAAATAACATATGTATCATGCATTCAGTTTTTTCAGGTTTCTAATAGTTGTCTTTATCTCAGAAACAAGGAATTATTTCTTCTAGTAAATCTATACAGAAAGTTTCTTACTTACAAAGTATAGTGCTTTTTAGCTGTAGTGTACGTACATTTTTGTACACTTTATAAAAAAAAACAATGAAATATACATGACCAGAGGCTACAGTATTTTTGCAAAATTAAAACAACATGTCTTAACAGGAACATCACCTATAACATGCATTCAGTGTTTTCATATTTAAAATAGTTGTCTTTATCTCTGAAACTATAAATTTTTTCTCTTTCTGTATCCATACAGAAGGTTTCTTCAGTACATAGCATAGAGCTTACCAACTGCAATTTATGTACTTACCAGTAAATTCTATACAAAACGATGAAATATGAATAGCAGAGTGCTATGGTTTTTATGCAAAAATCAAAATAACATGTCTTAAGAGAAAAATCACCTTCAACATGCACACAGTATTTTCAGATATATAATAGTTGTCTTTTGTTCAGGAACCACAACTATTTTTTGTTTGTTTGTTTATGTATATTGAAGTTTTCCTCATTACATAGTATAGTGTTTTTCAACTGCAATTCATGTATTTCCATGTATATTCTATTATAAAAAACAATGAAATATGCATGGCCAGATGTTACAATGTTTATGCAAAAATCAAAATAACATGTCTTAACAGAAACATAATCTGTAACATGCATTCAGTGTTTCCAGCTATCTAATAGTTGTCTTTACTCTGGAACTATGAAAGCTTTTCCTTTCATATATCTATACAGAAGGTTTCTTCATTATATTGTATAGAGCTTTTCTGCTGTAATATAGAGACTTATTTGTACATGCTATACAAAACAATGAAATATGCATGGACAGGTGGTATCGTGTTTGGCCATAAGCAAAACAACATATCTTAACAGAGACATTCCCTGTAACATGTATTCAGTGTTTTCAGGTTTCTAACAGTTGTCTTTATCTTAGGAAATACAAATGGTTTTCTTTTCATGTATCTACACATAAGTTCTTTATTACATTGTATAGTGCTTTTAAGCTGTAGCATAGTTATGTACTTGTACATATTATACACAACAATGAAAATGCATGGCAAGATGGTAGAGCATTTATGCAAAATCAAAACAACATGTCTTAACTGAAACATCACATGTAACATGCATTTAGTGTTTTCAGCTTTCAAATAGTTGACTTTAACTCAAGAATGAGGAATGGATTTTTTTGTATATCTATAGGAAATGTTTTCTTTCTAACATAGTATAGTGCTTTTAAGCTATAATATAGGTACTTACTTCTACACTCTATACAAAAGAATGAACATGCATCACCAGGTGATATAGTGTTTTTTGAAAATAAAAACATAATGTCTTAACAGAAACATCACCTGTAACATGCAATCAGTGTTTTCAGCTTTCTAATATGTGTCTTTTTCTCTGGAACTATGAATGGTTTTCTTTTTGTGTATCTATACAGAAGTTATCTTCATTACAGAGTATAGTGCTTATTAGCTGTAATTCATGAACTTATTTGTAATGCTCTATATTAAATGATGAAATATACAAGGCTGGGTAGTAAAGTGTTTATGTGAAAATCAAAACAACATGTCTTAATAGAAACATCACCTAATACATGAATTCAGTGTTTTCAAATTTATAATAGTTGTCTTTATTTCAGGAACTCCAAATGGTTTTAGTTCAACTATCTACACAGAAGGTTTCTTTATTAAATAGTACAGTGCTTTTTTGCCCTGACCTGCAGGGCAGTGATCTAGGATCCGGGGGACCTGGAAGAGAGAACTAGAGAACAGGGGAATGCGAAGAACCACGGCTTGTCGATAGTGATCAAACTATAATTTTACTTTTTTCACACAGGGTTAGTATACACAAAAAGGCAGGATGTGGGGAGGGTGGTGATACAGGAGCATAGGTGTTCAGGGGGAGTACAGATGTCTTCTAGAACAGAGTGTCAGCTGGGTGAAGGTTCAGGGGACAGAAAACTATGACTCCACCTATGACTCGCTTGTCCTAATCTAAGTTGGTACTTTCCACCAAGGTCACATATCTACAAGGTCTATGATGAAAGCCTGGCCACTATCCACTAAAGCTGCTTGTTTACAATATCTTGTAGCTATCTGTTTCAGCGTTTTTCCACAAAGACCTGAGACTTTGTGTTAGCAGGCTAACTTAGACCTATGGCTGAATCTAGGCCTTTAGTGTATAACCAAAGCTGCCCCTGACATCTCCTGCCTTCTCCAAGTATAAAAGGACCATGACAATTCCAATCTTGTAAAGATGAGAATAGAGGCCTGACCTTCAGTAATTAAAGGGGACCTTGTAATGGCTCTGGTCTTTCTGTCATTGTTCAGTGAAACATGAGAGCCATACCCATCCCAATGTATATTTTTCTGGAGCAAGGATATTTTTTACATCAACCCCTAGGCAGTCAGCCTTGTCCTTCAGGGAACCCAGAAAGATATTTTAAATTTTATATTCCCTTGCAGTGCTTAGCCTTGCAGCCTAAGCAAGAATTTAGATCACCAGTCAGAGGGAGTTGTGGGTGCCACCTTTCTGCTTGGTCTAGGAGTGGAAGTCCCCTCGTTTAGGTTGGGTGAAGATGTGTTTTGGGAAGACCCTGGATAGAGTAACAACCTCGTCTTGAGTCTCGTGGTCCTCCATAGCTAACTTATGATAATGTATCAGAGTTGGTTTTTCTATTAAATCATCTATCTGTTGTTTCAAAAAATTAGTAAACCTATTTAAGGCCCAGAGACTAAAAGAAATAAGTAGAAGTAACCCAATTAATGGTCCCAAAATTGTAGGAAGTAGAGTTGACAACCATGAAAAGGTTGAAAACTAATTCTTGTACTCTCTCTCTCTCTCTCTTTCTCTCTCTCTCTTTCTTTCTCTCTCATACACACACACACACACACACAAAAACACACACAAACACACACACACACATACACACACACACACACTTTTTCAAGGCTTTCTGTGACCTTTTTCATGCTTTCTTTAACTATCTCTGTCTTGTCTATGTAAAAGCAAATTCTTCTTTAAGGGCTACACATAGTCTAGAGCTGTACACAGTTTTTTTTTCTATTGTAAAAGAGTAAATCAAGTCCAATAAAGTCATTTGCAATTTTTGGAGATCACTTCAGTCAGCAAAACAAAAAATTTCTTCAGATAGTGGTGTCAGTCTCTTGCTGTTTTATGTCCTAGTCAATGGCCCAGTGAAGGTCTGAGTAGTGTAAGTCCAGAGGCCAGCATCAGGATTAGAACTTCCAACCACAAACACCCTGGGTGATTCATATTATCTAGAAAGGAAAAAGAAGGGAATTCTCAGGGAGATTTTTCTTCCCTGAGTGTCAATTTTTATTCATCTTATTTATAATTGGGCCTTGTTTTGTGGGGGTATCTGTTTATTTCATTAATGTTTCTAGCAGCCATTTAGTTGTGCCTTCTTTGTTATCAAACAGGTATATCAGTCTTCAGCCCCATATGAGAACTGGGTCCTGGCCATTCTGTTTAAGGGTAAGATGGTTCTTCCACATAACTGTGGCATAGTTTTTAATAGTCTCAGCATGTCAATGGCAATCAGCAGCAGGTTTATCATGAGCTTTCAGAGTTAGAAGGTTTAGAAGAGAATGAGCAAAGCATGATGGAAAGTATTTTTGAGAGACTACTTTTGGGATGTAACTCCCTCTCTTTTGTATTAAAAGTCAATTTTTTAGAGTTTTTAGTAAAACCAGGGCAGAAGCATCAGCAGCCACTTCTCCCACACTCAGAGAGTCATGAAGACACTATTTTAAAGTTACATAATATTTGTTTTACAATACCTTGTCCTTGAGGATTACAAGAAATTCCAGTAACATGGGTAATACTGAATTGTCAACAAAACATCTCAAATGTCTGACTGTAACAGTTAGTTTTGCTTATTTTAATATGATATGAAACACCAAGTATAAAAAGATAATACAGGCAATAACTAATTGTACTTTTGATTGTTTTTCTTGTTAAAGTAATTGTAACTAGAAAGCCTGAAAAGGTGTCAAATGACATATACATATTTTAATTTTCTAAAATCAGAAATAAGTAACATCTACTTACCATAATTGGTTAAATATAAGTCACCAAGTATTAACACCATTATTAAAAAATTGAGAACACTAAAATCAAATTTTGTAATGTAACATACACTCTCTGAAAATATCAAATTGTTGTCTCAAGCTGTTATTATTAAACAGATCCACAAAGATGTACTGTTTTGTGGTGATGTTATATAGACAAATAGATGACTTTTTAAATCTTAATGATAATCGTATAACATTTTTAAAAATTATATCCATGATTATTAAGCTCTTTTTATAATGAGACTGTTACTGGGCCTTTATTTGATAGTCAAAACTGTAATAAAAATTTTATCAGTCTCTCAAATAATATCAATTATCTGTTTTCAGATAATAACCAGACTTCCACTTAGGGCACATTCTAGTAGGTTATAAAACAACTTGCCAAAGATCAATAAAAAGGGAACCAACAATTACTGTAGGTGTTAGGATAGAAAATAAAACATTGTCTGGGCTTATCTACACAAATCTTCACTGAAAACCCAGTTATAATTCTAAACCTTTGATGAACCTGTGGAGCTAAACAGGTAATAGATGTTTAGCCACACAATCACTTCCAACAAATATGCATATAAACATTCTTCATTATAAACCTTTATCTCAATTTAATTTTTGATTTAAACTTGTAACAATCTTTGTAATGTGTGATCATACACTCTTAAAAATATATGAATACTGAGGACAAAAGTATAAGAGGGCAAATATAATAGAGAGATATAACAGAACTCTGTCTTTTTTCACTTAGAATATAAAATAGAACTTTTTCCTTTTCTCAAATAAAAGAGAAGTATTCATTGTAATTTTTCTTTAGATAACTTTCATAAAAAACCTTTTATACATGTAATAATAAATACTTTAATAACTTTTAAGTGGACTCAGACTAGCAGGCATAAGTTAGAGCCCAGCAGTTTTTGCTGAGTCAAAACAAAAGCTGTTTACTTAATCTTTGACTGTTTCTAGGGTGAGGTGCCAAGTGCCAAAAAACTGCAGCTTCTGGTCTCAGGGATCACAAAAGGCAGATCAGCTACAGTGGCACAGCAATCCAGATAAACAAGCCTTTATTATACAGTAACCCCAATGTAAAGAATGTAATTGTATGGCCAATTGTTTTTGTAGGGTCTATAATCTATCTGTTATACAAATTTGTTATGGCATTTTCTGAGATTCAGGCAATCCAGTATGAGCTCTTAAATGTATTTAAAAATTAAGGGAAAATACATGTTTTTTAGATTGA
This sequence comes from Rhabdomys pumilio, assembly GCA_030674055.1. Classification (NCBI taxonomy): domain Eukaryota; kingdom Metazoa; phylum Chordata; class Mammalia; order Rodentia; family Muridae; genus Rhabdomys; species Rhabdomys pumilio. The sequence goes on from JANHMN010000018.1 coordinate 50,458, forward strand.
GCTGTATTTGAAAAATTTGAAAATTAGCAATATCTAAAAAAGAAACAATTTTAAGCAATTATAAACCTTAAGCCATATACTGGCTATAAGAATACCAATTGAAATCTTACGTTTATGTATTTTAAATAGTGGCTACTGCACATAGTTCAATTATCTTTGCTGAAGCATGGGAAACACAATAGAGTAAATATGTAATCTAATTATGTATATTGTCTCCTCATTAAATGAGCTGTCTATTAATACAGTAAACACACTTTTTATGGGATATATATATATATATATATACATATGTATATGTATATATATATATATATATATTTATAAGAAATATAAGAGCATGTATAAGAGAAAACTGTAGTAAACTGATCATATATTAGGCCAAATATCAGTATTCTTTAATAACCAATTATATTATTGTTTGAAATAAGAAATATTTCATTAAGTTCATTCTCAGAATACCTTTGTGATTTTGACCTACAATTTTGTCTTAACACAGCAACAGCTTTAAAACAGGATGTTAAAACTTCTTTTGGAAATAAAGAAATACAAATGTATATTAATAATCTTTTTATCAAAGGAATGTTATAAAATAGCCAACAACTACTTAATCTATATAATATATCTATCAATAGTAGCTTTTTCTATTTTTGTAAAATTACTTTTCTTTTATCAGCCAAATGTAGAAATAAATTAGGATTTGTATCTTTCTTGAAAACATTAAACAGAGGCTTAAATTCTTTTGTGGAGAGCTTAAAATAAGATCTTAGCCAATTAACATCTCTTAGAAATTTTTGAAAATAATTTAAAGGTTTAGCTTTTATCTCCTTAGGAAGTATAGCATTTTTAAATGAATATTCCCCTCTTAGGAAAACAACACTAAGGAAAGCAAAAAATTTTTAATGATCTTTTTTTTTCTTAACCCTAGTTTCTTTAACCTTGAGTGATTTCTTGAGTCCTGTCACGAATGGTGACTTCTTAGAAAATGTTTGTCTCACGCTGTGTCATATAAGCCTAATTCCTTGAGCCCTGAGTTGACTCACTCCTTGAGTTCATCACGAACACTGACTGCTTAAAAAAATACCTGTCCCATCCCTCATACCTTGAGATCTGGCCACTCTGATTCTTACACAGACACATGGACTATCTCAGCAGTGGATAAACCATTTTGTCCTTCCGAATACGAAGTGTTTTCAGACATCTCAGGAGTCATCCTCTTGGGTGCTCCAGAAAATGCAAAGGTCACTTATTTAGTGCCTCCGGGAGTCACTCTAGGAAGTGCTCCATAATGCGAAGTGCCCTTAGGCACTCCGAGCAGTCACCCTCAGTGCTCCTAAAAAATTGGGTAGGCCTACCACTCCTGCAGAGCTGGTAACCTCTCCTCCTTGATTCCTGGGGTCCCTGTTTGAGGCACCAGAATGCCCCAGGCCCCCCCCCCCATCAGTGCACTAAGATCTGGGGGACCTAGAAGAGAGAACTGGAGAACAGGGGAACACAAAGAACCACAGCTTGTTGATAATCTGATCAAACTGTAATTTTACTTTTTTCACACGGGGGTTATATATTCAAAAAGGCAGGATTTGGGGAAGAGGGTGACACAGGAGCATAGGTGTTCAGGGGCAACTGTCCACCAAAGCTGCTTGTTTACAATATCTTGTAGCTATCTGTTTCATGTTTTTCCACAGAGACCTGAGACTTTGTGTTAGCAAGCTGACATAGGTCTATGGCTGAATTTAGACCTTCAGTGTATAAGCAAAGCTGCCCTGACATGTTTCAGCTGTAATATAGGTACTTCTATGTACATTCTACACAAAACAATGAAATATGCATTTATGGTTTTACAGTGTTTATTATAAAGTAAAACAACATTCATTCAGTGGTTTCAGATTTCTAACAGTTGTCTTTATCTTGAAAACTACGAATGGTTTTCTTTCTTGTATCTATACAAAGGTTTTCTTCCTTACATTGTATAGTGCTTTTCTGCTGTAACATAGGTACTTACTTAATTTTACATTCTATACAAAACAATAAATATGTACGACCAGGTGGTACAGTGTTTGGTGACAATAAAAACAACATGTCTTAACAGAAACATCACCAGTAACATGCATACAGTGTTTTCAGCTTTCTAATAGTTGTTTTTAGTTCAGTGAACTACAACTGTTTTGTGTGTGTGTGTGTGTGTATCTACTGAAGGTTTCTTCATTACATGGTACAGTGATTTTAAGCTGCAATTCATGTATTTCCTTGTACACTCTATAAAGAACAATGAAATATGCATTGCAGTGTGGTACAATGTTTATGCCAAAATAAAAAAAAAATATGTCATAACTGAAACATCACAGGTAACATGCATTTAGGGTTTTTAACTTTCTAATAGTTGTCTTTATCTCAGGAACTAAGAATACTTTTCTTTTTGGTATATGTACAGAAGGATTCCTCCTTACATATTATAGTGCTTTTCAGCTGTAATGTAGGTACTTACTTGTAAATTTTATACAAATTTTATACATTTAACATGCCATCACTAGTTTCAACTTTCAAATAGTTGACTTTAACTCAGGAACTAAGAACAGTTTTAACAGTTTTTTTTCATATATTGACAGAAAAAGTTTTCTTCTGTACATAGTATAGTGCTTTTCAGCTGTAATATAGGTACCTACTTGTATATTCTATACAAAACAATGAATATGCATGACCGGATGGTACAATTTTGGGGGAAAAATAAAAACAACATGTCTTAACAACATCACCTGTAACATGCATACAGTGTTTTGAGCTCTTTAATAGTTGTCTTTAATTCAGAAACTACGAATGCTTGTCTTCTTGTGTATCTATACAAAAGGTTTCTTCATTATATAGTATAGTGCTTTTCAGATGTAATATCCTATACAAAACGATGAAATATGCATAGCTGGATAGTAAAGTGTTTATGCAAATATCACAAGTCTTTATAGAATCATCACATGTATCATGCTTTCTGTGTATAAAACACAAAGAAATATGCATGGCCAGGTGGTAAATTAATTATGCAAAAATCAAAATATGTCTTAAAAGAAACATCACCTGTAACATACATTCTGTGTTTCCAGCTATCTAACAGTTGTCTTTACTCTGGTACTACAAAAGCATTTTTTTTCATATACCTATACAGAAGGTTTCTTGATTACATTTTATAGTGGTATTCTGCTGTAATATAGATACTTACTTGTACATTCTACACAACAGAATGAAATATGCATGACCATGAGCTACAGTGTTTATGCAAAAATCAAAAAAAAAGTCTTAAAAGAAACATCACCTATAACATGCATTCAGTTTTTTTCAAATTTATAATAGTTGTCTTTATCACGGTTACTACAAATGGTTTTCTTTTTGTTTGTCTATACCAAAGGTTTTTTCATTACATAATATAGTGCTTTTCAGCTGTAATAAATGTACTTACTTATATTCTATAAAAAAGAATGAATATGCATGACTGTGTGGTACAGTGTTTTACAAAAATAAAAGCAAAATGTCTTAACAGAAATATCACCTGTAACATGCATTCAGTGTTTTCAGCTTTCTAATAGTTGCTTTTATCTCGGGAACTATGAATGCTTTTCTTTTTGTGTATCTATACAGAAGGTTTCTTCAGTACATTATATAGTGCTTTTCAACTGTGATTCATGTACATTCTGTAAAAAATGATGAAATATGCATGGCTGGGTAGTACAGCATTTATGCCAAAATAAAAACAACATGTCTTAACAGATACATCACAGACAACATGCATTCAGGGATTTCAGCTTTCTAACAGTTGTCTTTAATTCAGAAACTAAGAATACTTTTCTTTTCATGTATCTATACAGATGGTTTCTACATTACTTAGGATACTGCTTTTTAGCTGTAACATAGGTACTTACTTTTACATTCTATACAAAACAGTGATAAATGCATGGTATTTCACATTTATTTATGTGAAACTCAGAACAACATGTCTTAACAGAAACATCACCTATAACATGCATTCAATATTTCCAGCTTTCTAATCATTGTCTTTAATGCAGGAACTACAAATATTTTCTTTTCCTGTATCTATACAGAAGGCTTCCTCATTACATAGTATAGTGATTTTCAGCTGCAATTCATGTACTTACATTTTGTGCAATACAATTAAATATGCATGGCCAAGTGTTACACTGTTTATGCAAAAATCAAAACAACATGTCGTAATTGAAACATCACATGTAATATGCATTCAGTGTTTTCAGCTTTCTAATATTTGACTTTCACTAAGTATGTTTTTCTTTTCGTATATCTATAGGAGACGTTTTCTTCCTTACATAGTATAGTGCTTTTCAGCTCTAACATAGGTACTTACTTGTACATTCTATACAAAGCATTGAATATGCATGACAGAGAGTGACAGTGGTTTGCGAAAATAAAAACATGTCTTAACAGAAATATCACTTGTAACATGCATTCTGTGTTTTCTGCTTTCTAATAGTTGTCTTTAACTCAGGAACTACGAATGCTTTTCTTTTCTTCTATCTATATAGAGTGTTTTGTTCTTGCATACTATACTGCTTTTCAACTGTAATGTAGGTCTTTACTTGTACATTCTATACAAAACAATGAAATATGAATGGCTGTGTGGTACAGTGTTTATGTGAAAATCAAAACAACGTGTCTTAACAGAAACATCACCTGTAACATGCATTTAGTGTTTTCAGCTTTCTAATAGTTGTCTTTTATTAAATATCTACTAATGATACTCTTTTTGTGTATCTATACAGAAGGTTTCTTCATTAAATTGAATAGTGCTTATCAGCTGCAATTCATGTACTTACTTGTACATTCTATACAAAATAATAAAATATGGATGGCTGGGTGGTACAATGTTTATGCGAAAATCAAAACATGACTTAACAGGAACATCACCTATAACATGCATATGTTTCACCTTTCTAATTTTTGCCTTTTTCTAGGCAACTACAAATGGTTTTCTTTTTAATCTATCTATATAGAATGTTTCTGCATTACACAGAATATTGCTTTTCACCTGTAATATAGGTACCTTTTTGTACATTCTTACAAAACAATGAAAAATGCATGGTTAGGTAGTAAAAAGTTTATGCAAAAATCAAAACATGTCTTAACAAAAACATCACCTTAACATGCATTCAGGGTATTCCCTTTCTAATAGTTGTCTTTAACTCGGGAAATATGAATAGCTTTTTTTGTTGTTGTTTTTTGTTTTTTTTTTTTTAGTATATCTATACAGAAGTTTTCTTTTTTACATAGTATAGTGCTTTCCAGCAGCAATTCACGTACTTACCTGTACATTTTATACAAAACAATAAAAAAGCATTGCAAGCTCTTACAGTTTTATGTAAACATCAAAACAACTTGTCTTAACCAAAACACCATGTGTAACATGCATTCAATGATTTCATTATTCTCATAGTTGTCTTTATCATGGAATCATGAATCATTTTCTTTTTGTATCTATAGAGAAGGTATCTTCATTTTATTGTATAATGATTTTCATCTGCAATTCTTGGACTTAATTATACATTTTATACAAAATAAATTGTAAGGTGGGGTAGTACAGCATTTATGTAAAAATTAAAACAACATATTTTAACAGAAACATCACCTGTAACATGATTTCAGTGTTTTCAGCTTTCTAATAGCTGTCTTTATCTTGGGAACCACAAACTGTTTTCTTTTTGTGTATCTATACAGAAGGATTCTTCATTACATTGTATAGTGTTTTCAGCTGCAATTCATGTAGCTACTTGTAAATTCTATACAAAACAATGAAAACTGCATGGCCAAGTAGTACAGCATTTATGCCAAAATAAACACAACATATCTTAACAGAAACATAACAGGTAACATGCATTCAGACTTTTCAGCTTCTCAATAGTTTTTTTTTTAACGTGGGAACTACAGATGCTTTTCTTTTCATGTATCTATAAAGATGGTTTCTACATTACATAGCATAGTGCTTTTCTGCTGCTATATAGGTACTTACTTGTACATTCAATACAAAACAAGGAAAAATGCATGGCCCGGTGAAATGGGGTTTATGCAAAAATTGAAAAAACATGCCTTAACAAAACCATCACCTGTAACATGCATTCAGTTTTTTCAGCTTTCTAATAGTTGACTTTATCTCAGAAACTAAAAAATGGTTTTCATTTTGTTTATCTATAGGAGAAGTTTTTTCCTTATATAGTATAGTACATTTCAGCACTAATATAGGTCCTTACTTGTACATTCTATACAAAACAATGAATCTGCATTAGCTGGTGGTACAGTGTTTTGAAAAATAAATACATTTTTAACAGAAATATCATGTGTAACATGCATTCAGTGTTTTCAATTTTCTAATATTTTGTCTTTGCTGGGAAGATATAAATGGTTTTCTTTTGTATATTTATACTGAGGGTTTCTTACATACATAGTACAGTGCTTTACAAGTGTAATATAGGTACGTACTTTTACATTCTATACAAAACAATGAAATATTCATGGGCAGGTAGTACAGTGATTAGGCAAAAATGAAAACAAAGTGTCTTAACATAAACATCACCTGTAACATGCATTCAGTATTTTCAGCTTTCTCATAGTTGTCTTTATCTCGGAACCACAAATTTTTTTTTTCTGTATCTATAGAGAAAGTTTCTTCATTACATTGTATAGTGCTTTTCACCTTCAATTCATAGACTTTATTGTACATTCTATACAAAATGATGGAATATGCATGGCAGGGTAGTACAGCATTTATCCAAAAATCAAAACCACATGTCTAAACATAAACCTCACCTATAACATGCATTCAGTTTTTTCAGCTTTCTAATAGTTTACTTTATCTCAGGAACTAAGAATGGTTTTCTTTTCGTATATCTATTGGAGAAGTTTTGTTCCTTACATAGTATAGTGCATTTCAGCTGTAATACAGGTACTTGTACATTCTATACAAAATAATGAATATGCCAGACTGGGTGGCATAGTGTTTTGTGAAAGTAAATACATGTCTTAAGAGAAACATCACCTGTAACATGCATTCTGTGTTATCAACTTTCTAATAATTGTCTTTAAATTGGGAATTAAGAATGTTTTCTATTTGTGTATTTATGTAGAAGGTTTCTTCATTACATTGTATAGAGCTTTACTGCTTTAATATAGGCAATTTCTTGTACATTCTATACATAACAATGGATTGTGCATGGTTGGGTAGTACAGTGTTTATTGAAAAATCAAACAGCATGTCTTAACAGAAACAACACCTGTAACATGCATTCACTGTTTTCATCTTTCTCATAGTTGTCTTTATCTCAGGAACTAGGACTTGTTTTCTTTCCACATATTTGTAGAGAAGGTGTCTTCATTACATTGTATAGTGCTTTTCAGCTGAAATTCTTGTACTTACATGTATATCCTATAAAAAAAACAGTGAAATATGCATGGCTGGGTTATACAGTGTTTATGCCAAAATAAAAGCAACATATCAACAAAAATATCACCTGTAACATGCATTCAATTTTTTCAGCTTTCTAATAGTTAACTTTATCTTGGGAACTAAGAATGGTTTTCTTTTCATATACTTATGGGAGTTTTTTTCCTTACATAGTATAGTTCATTTCAGCTGTAACATAGGTACTTACTTGTACATCTTATACAAAACAATGAATATACATGATCTGGTAGTACAATGTTTTGTGAAAATAAATACATCTCTTAACAGAAACATCACATGTAGCATGAATTCAGTGTTTTTAATTGTCTAATAGCTGTCTTTAATTCAGGGTCTATGAATGTTTTTTGTTTGTATTTATGAAAAGGCTTCTTTCTTGATTACATTGTATAGTGCTTTTTCTACTGTAATATAGGTACTTTCTTGTACATTCTATGCAAAACAATTAAATATGAATGGTCAGGTAGTACAATGTTTATTCGAAAATTAAAACAACATGTCTTAACAGAAACGTCACCTATAACATACATTCAGTGTTTTCAGTTTCTAATAGTTGTCTTTAATTTGGGAACTAAGAATGTTTTTTTTTTTCATGTATCTATAGAGTTTTGTCCATTGCATTGTATAGTGCTTTTTAGCTATAATATAGTTACTTACTTGTACATTCCATACAAAATATGATAAATGCATGGCTGAGTATAACTGTTTTTATGTGAAAATTAAACTACATGTCATAACAGAAACATCACCTGTAACATGCATTCAGTGTTTTTAGCCTTCTAGTAGTTGTCATTTACTCAGTAACTACAAATACTTTTATTTTCATTTATCTATACAGAAGGTTTCATCATTACATTGTATAGTGCTTAACAGCTGCAATTCATGTGGTTACATTCTATTCAAAACAATGAAAAATTTATAGCTGGGTGTTACAATGTTTATGCCAAAATAAAAACAACATGTCTTAACAAAAACATTACAGGTAGCATGCATTCAGTGTTTTTAATTTTCTAATAGTTGTTTTTCACTCGGAGTTATGAATTTTTTAATGTATATCTATAAAGACGGTTTCTTCCTTACACAGTATAGTGATTTTCAGATGTAGTATAGGTACTTACTTGTACATTCTATACAAAACAATGAAAATGCATGGCCAGTTGTCTGGATTGATGCAAAAATCAAAATGACATGTCTTAACAGAAACATCACATGCATTAAGTGTTTTCAGCTTTCTAATAGTTGTCTTTATCTTAGAAGTACAGCTGGATTTCTTTTCAGTTTTCTATACAGAAGGTTTCTTCTTTACATTGTATAGTGCTTTTCAGCTGCAATTCATGTACTTGTACATTCTGTACAAAGACATAAAATATGCATGTCCTCATAGTACAGCATTTATGCAAAAATCAAAAGAACATGTCTTAACAAAAACATCGCCTGTAACATGCAATCAGTGTTTTCAGTTTTCTAATAGTTGACTTTAACTCTGGAACTAAGAATGGTTTTCTTTTCATATATATGTAGGAGAAGTTTTCTTTCTTACATAGTATAGTGCTTTACAGCTGTAATATAGATACTTACTTGTACATTCTATACAAAACAATAAGTATGCATGTCAGGGTGGTAAAGTGTTTTGTGAAAATCAATACAACATGTCTTTTAAAAATCACCAGTAACATGCATTCTGTGTTTTCAACTTTCTAATAGTTGTCTTTAACTCAGGAACTATGAATGCTTTTTTTTGTATTTATGAAGAATTTTTCAATTACAGAGTATAGTACTTTTCTCCTGTAATATAGGTACTTACTTGTACATTCTATACAAAACAATGAAATATTCATTACCAAGAGCTACAGTGTTTATACAAAAATCAAAACAACATATATTTACAGAAAGATCATCTGTACAATGCATTCAGTGTTTTCAGCATTCTAATAGTTCTCTTTAACTTGGAAACTATGAATGCTTTACTTTTTGTGTATTTATGAAGAAGGTTTCTTGATTACATTGTATAGAGCTTTTCTGCAGTAATATAGATTCTAATATACATTCTATGCCAAACAATGAAATGTGCATGACCAGATTCTACAGTGTTTATGCAAAAATCAAAACAATATGTCTTAACAGAAATATCACCTGTAACATGCATTCTTTGTTTTCAGCTTTCCAATACTTGTCTTTTACTTAGGAACTAAGAATGCTTTTCTTTTGTGAATTTATGCAGAAAATTTCTTGATTACATTATATAGTGCTTTTCTGCTGTAATATAGGTACTTAATTGTATATTCTATACAAAACAATGAAATATGCAAGACCAAGAGCTACAGAGTTTATGTGAAAATAAAAAAACATGTCTTAAAAGAAACCTCACTTGTAACATGAATTCAGTGTTTTTAGCTTTCTAATATTTGTCTTTTACTTGATAACTATGAATGCTTTTCTTTTTTGCATCTATACAGAAGGTTTCTTCATTACATTCTGCAGCTTATTGAGCTACAATTCATGTACTTACTTGTACACTCTATACAAAACAAAGGAATATGCTTGGCCAGGTGGTACAATGTTTATGCAAAAATCAAAACAACATGTCTTAACAGAAATATCACCTGTAGCACATATTCAGTGTTTTCAGATTTATAGTAGATGTCTTTATCTCGAGAACTACAAATGGAATACTTTTCATGTATCTATACAGAAGGGTTTTTTTCATTTCATAGTATAGTGCTTTTCAGCTGCAATTTGTGTTCTTACTTGTACATTCTATACAAAACAATGAAATATGCATGACTGGGTATTACAGCATTTATGCAAAATTCAAAACAACATGTCTTAACAAAAACATCACCCATAAAACTCATTCAGTGTTTTCAGCTTTCTAATAGTTGTCTTTTACTTGGTAATTACAAATGCTTTTCTCTTCATGTATCTATACAGAAGGTTCCTTCATTACGTTGTATAGTGCTTATCAGCTGCAATTCATGTACTTACTTGTACATTTTACACAAAATGAATAAATATGTATGGTCAGCTGGTACAATGTTTATTGGAAAATTAAAACAGCATGTCTTAACAGAAACATCACCTGTAACATGCATTCAGTCTTTAATGTGGGAACTATGAATGCTTTTCTTTTTGTGTATATACAGAAGGTTTCTTCATTACATTGTATTGTTCTTTTTAGCTGTAATATAAGTACTTACTTGTACATTATATACAAAACAATGAAAAATGCAAGGCCGGGTGGTACAATGTTCATGCGAAAATCAAAACAACATGTCTTAACAGAAACATCACTTGCAACATACATTCAGTGTTTTCAGCTTTCTAATAGTTGACTTTAACTTGAGAACTAAGAATGGTTTTCTAAGAATAGTTAGGAGAATTTTTTTTCATTACATAGTCTAATACTTTTCTGCTGTAATGTAGGTATTTACATTCTATCCAAACAATGAAATATGCATAACTGGGAGCTACAGTGTTTATGCAAAAATCAAAACAACATATTTTAACAGAAACATCACCTATAACATGCATTCAGGTTTTTTTTCAGATTTATAATAGATGTTTTAATCTGGAGACTACAAATGGTTTTTTTCTCATGTATCTATACAGACAGTTTCTTCATTACATATTATAGTGCTTTTCAGCTGCACTTCATGTGCTCACATGTACCATATATGTTTCTGCATTAGAAGCCAACATTTAGAAAGTAAAAAACACTGAATGTATCTCACAAGTGATATTTCTGTTAATATATGTTGTTTTCATTTTCTCATAAACAAAGTAACATAATATGCATTTTTCATTGATTTGTAAGGAATGTATGAGTAGTATGTTTATAACTGCTGAAATGCTTTGTAGTATGTAAGGGGAAAACATTATGAGAACACACACGAAAAGAAAATCATATGTTGTTCCTTCATTAAAAGCCAACTTTTAGAAAGCAGAAAAACACAGAATTCATCTCACAGGTGATATTTTTGTTAAGATATATTGTTTGGGTTCTCATGTAAACACAATAAAACCCTGGCATGCTTATTTAATGGATTTGTATAGAATGTACAAGAATATCTTTATTATATCTAAAATGTACTGTGGTGTGTAATGAAAAAACATTAAGTGAATATACACAAAAAGAAAACCATATGTTGTTCCTTCATTAACAGCCAACTCTTAGAAAGCAGAAAACACTGAATAAATCTCCCAGGTGATGTTTCATTAAGATGTTTCATTGTTTTGATTTTTGCATAAGCACAGTAAAACCTGGGCATGCATATTTCATTGATTTGTATAGGGTATACAAGTAAGTACCTTTATTACAGCTGAAATGCACTGTAGTCTGTAAATCCAAAACATTCTGAGAATATTCACAAAAAGAAATACAGACATTGTCCTGCTTTAAAAGCTGCTACTAGAAAGCAAAAAGCACTGCCAGCATCTCATAGGTGATGTTTCTGTTAAGATATGTTGTTTTAATTTTCACATAAACTGCAACACACGAGCATGTTCATTGATTTGTAAAGAGTGTATGTGTAAGTACGTTTATAACAGCAGAAATGCACTGTATTGTATAACAAACAAACATTCATGAAGATACACAAAAAGAAAACCATACTTTTTTTCCTTATTAAAAGCCACCTCTTAAAAAGCAGAAAACACTGCCTGCATATCACAGGTGATGTTTTATTTCAGATATGTTGTTTTGATTTTTGCATAAACACATTAACACATAGGCATGCATATTTAATTGATTTGTGTAGAAAGAATACGTAAGTACTTTTATTACAGCTGAAATGGCCTGCAGTATGAAAAGAAGAAGCATTCTGAGAAGACTCATGTAAAGAAAAACATACATTGTTCCTGCTTTAAAAGCCAACTCTCAGAAAGCAGAAAACACTGAATGCATCTCACAGGTGATGTTTCATTTAAGATATGTTGTTTTGATTTTTACATAAACACAGTAAAACCAGGGCATGCATATTTCATTGATTAGTGTAGAGTATACAAGTAAGTACCTTTATTACAGATGAAATGCACTGCAGTATGTAAAGAAGAAAAATTCAGAGATTTATGAAAAGGAATACATACATTGTTCCTGTATTAAAAGCCAACTCTTAGAAAGCAGAAAACACTTCCTGCATCTCACAGGTAATGTTTCTGTTAAAATATGTGGTTTTGATTTTAACACAATCACAGTAAAACCTTGGCATGCATATTTCATGTATTTGTAAAGAATGTAAGAGTATGTTCCTAACAACTGAAATGCACTGTACTATGTAACAGAAAAACATGTGAAGATACACAAAAGGAAAACTGTAAGTTGTTCATGCATTAAAATTAAAAACCATCTTTTTGAAAGAATAAAACACTGAATGCATCTCACAGGTGATGTTTTATTTCAGATATTTTGTTTTGATTTTTGCATAAAAACAGTAAAACCCAGGCATTCATATTTCATTGATTTGTGTTGAATGTATGAGTAAATACCTTTATTACAGCTGAAATGCACAATAGTATAGAAAGAAGAATCATTCTGAGAAAATTCAGGAAAAGAAATACATACATTGTTCCTGCATCGAAAAACAACACTTAGAAAGCAGAACACACTGAATGCATTTCACAGGTGATGTTTCTGTTAAGATATGTTGTTTGATTTTTCACATAAACACAGTAAAACCAGGGCATGCATATTTCATTGATTTGTATAAAATGTACGAGTAAGTACCTCTATCACAGCAGAAATGCACTATGGTATGTAATAAACAAACATTTTGTGAAGATACATGAAAAGAAAACCATATGCTGTTTTTTTTTCATTAAAAGCCAACTCAGAAACTAGAAAACACTGCCTGCATCTCACAGGTGATGTTTCTGTTAAGATCTGTTGTTTTGATTTTCACATAAACACAGAAAAACCAGGACATGCATACTTCGTTGATTTGTAAAGAATGTATGAGTAAGTACCATTGTCACAGCTGAAATGCAATGTGGTATGTAATAAAAAACATTTTGTGAAGATACATGAAAAGAAAACCATACACTGTTTCTGAATTAAAAAGCATCTTTTGAAAGTAGAAAAAAACTGAATGCATCTCACAGGTGATGTTTCAATTAAGATATGTTGTTTTGATTTTCACTTAAACACAGTAGGACACGTGCATGCATATTACATTGATTTGTAGAGAACGTACAAGAAAGTACCTTTATTACAGCTGAAATGAACTGTAGTGTGTAAAGAAGAAACATTCTGATAAGATTCATAAAAAGGTATACATATATTATTCCTGCATTAAAAGCAAACTCCTAGAAAGCAGAAAACACAGAGCCTGCATCTCACAGGTGATATTTCTGTCATGATATGTTATTTCGTTTTTCACATAAACACAGTAAAACCCTGTCATGCATATTTCCTTGATTTGTGTAGAATGTACGAGTAAATACTTTTATTACACTTGAAATGCACTGTAGTATGTAAAGGAAAAACATTATGTGAAGATACACAATAAGAAAACCATATGTTTTTCCTTCATTAACAAACAACTTTTAGAAAGCAGAAAGCACCGAATGCATCTGACACTTGACATTTCTGTTAAGATATGTAGTTTTGATTTTTGCATAAACACAGTAAAACCCGGGCAGAAATATTTTATTGATTTATGTAGAATGTACAAATAAGTGCCTTTATTACAGTTGAAATATACTTTAGTATGTAATGGAGAAACATTATGTGAAGATACACATAAAAAAAACCATACTTTGTTCCTGCATTAATAGCTATCTATTTGAAAGCAGAAAACACTGAATACATCTCACGAGTGATGTTTAGGTAAAAATAGATTGTTCTGATGTTGATATAAACACAGTAAAACTCGGGCATGCATATTTTATTGATTTGTATAGAATGTATAAGTACTTTTATTACAGCTGATATGCACTGTAGTAAGTAATGAAAAACATTCTGTGGAGATACGTGAAAAAAAATCCTTAAGTTGTTACTGTGTTAAAAAGCAAAGTGTTAGCTGGGCGGTGGTGGCACACGCCTTTAGTCCCAGCACTTGGGAGGCAGAGGCAGGCGGATTTCTGAGTTCGAGGCCAGCCTGGTCTACAGAGTGAGTTCCAGGACAGCCAAGGCTATACAGAGAAACCCTGTCTTGAAAAATCAAAATAAATAAATAAATAAATAAAAAGCAAAGTGTTAGAAAGTAGAAATTACTGATTGCATCTCACAGGTGATGTTTCTCTAATCCTATTACTATCCCTAACCCTAACCTCTAACCCTAACCATAATACCAACCCTAACCCCTAACCATAACCATAACCTTAATCCTAACCTTAACTCTAACCCTAACACTAATTCTTAACCATTGACCCTAACCCTAACACTATCCCTAACTCAAAACCCCAACCCTAACCCTAATCCCTAATTCTAACACCTAATCCTAATTCTAACCCTAACCACAACCCCTAAACTTAACACGAACCCTAACCTGACTCTGAACCAAGAACCCTGAACCCTAACCCTGACCCTGACCCTGACCCAGACACTGACACTGACTCCTACCCTAACCCTAACAACTCTTATTCTAACCGTAACCCTGACCATGATCATGATCCTGACCCTGAACCTAACCCTAACCATAACCATAACCCTGTATCCCTAACCCTAATCGTGCAACCCTAATCCTAAACCCTGAACCCTGAACCCTACCAACTCTAACCCTAACCCTAACCTGACCCTGAACTCTGAACCCTAACCCTAACCCTGAAATCTAACCCTAACCCTAACCCTGAACCCTGAACCCTCACCCTCACCCTCACCCTTACCCTTAGCCTGACCCTCACCCTAACAACTCTAACCCTAACTGTAACTCTAACCCCTGACCCGACCCTAACCCCCAATCCTGACCCTGACCCTGATCCTAATGCTAACGTCACCCATATGCATTCTGCATATTATAATTGCTTTCTTTTAGTGTGTGTATACTCTGTTTCTCTTCATGGATCTTCTCCAGAAAGTTTCTTCATTACTTTGTACAGTGTATTTCAGCTGAATGAATTGTACTTAAACAGATGCACTCCTCTATTCAAGTGAACTATGCATACCCAGGTGGTATTCATTCTGCTAATAACTAGAAAAGTGTTAGCTTTAAATACCTCAAGATAATTTAGTTTTATTTGACTTAGGCAGTAAAAGAGTGTATATGTGAACACCAAAAGAACATTTCTTACAAGGAACATCATAATCACCTACAATGCATTCAGTACATTCTGCTTATTATAATTGCTTTCTTTTAATGAGGGGACACTGTGTTTCTTTTCATGTATCTTCACAGAAAGTTTCTTCATTACATTGTATAGTGCCTTTCAGCTGAAATGTACTTACACAGAGGCACTCCTCTACTCAAGTGAGCTATTCATGCTCAGGTTGTGTTCATTCTGCTAATAACTAGAAAAGTGTTAGTTTTAAATAACTCATGATATCTTAACTTTACATGACTTAGTAGAAGAGTGCATATGTGGACACCAAAAGAATGTTTCTTACAGGACTGGAGAGATGGCTCAGTGGTTAAGAGCACTGCCTGCTCCTCCGGAGATCCTGAGTTCAGTTCCTGGTAACCACATATGGCTCACAACCATCTGTAATGGAATCTGATGCCCTCTGATGTGTCTGAAAACAGCAACAGTGTACTCATATACATAAAATAAATAAATCTAAAAAAACGAATGTTTCTTACAAAGAAAGTCACCTACAACATATATGTCACCTATAAGGCATTCAGTGCATTCTGCTTATTATAATTGGTTTCTTTTAATGTGGGTACACTCAGTGTTTCTTTTCATGTATTTTCACAGAAAGTTTCCTCATTACATTGTATAGTGCTTGTCATCTGAAAGAAACGTACTTACACAGAAGTGTTCCTATATTCCAATGAGCTATTTATGCCCAGGTTGTATTCGTTCTGCTAATAGCTAAAAAGTGTTAGTTTTAAATAATTCATGATATCTTAGCCTTATATGACTTAGGCAGAAAAGGAGTGTATACACAAACACCAAAAAAATGTTTCTTACAAGGAACATCAACTATAACGCATGTCACCTATAATGCATTCAGAGTATTCTGCTTTCTTTTAATGTGGGTACACTGTAAGGTTTTTTTTTTTTTTCATGTATCTTCACAGAAAGTTTCTTCATTGCATTGTACAATGAATTTCAGCTGAAAAAAATGTACTTATACAGAGGTGCTCTTCTATTCAAGGGAACTATGCATGCCCAGGTGGTTTTGATTCTGCTAATAACTAGAGAAGTGTTAGTTTTGAATAACTCAAGATATCTTAGCTTTAAATGACTTAGGCAGTAAAAGAGTGTATAGGCGAACACCAAAAAAATGTTTTTTACAAGGAACATCACCTATAATGCATATGTTACCTATAATGCATTCAGTTTGTTCTGCTTATTATAATTGCTTTCTTTTATTGCAGGTACACTGTTTCTTTTTGGGTACCTTCACAGAAAGTTTCTTCATTACATTGTACAGTGCCTTTCAGCTGAAAGAAATGTACACTTTTCTAGTTATTATCAGAATGATTGCTAACTGGGTATGCATAGTTCACTTGAATAGAGGTGCACCTCTGTTTAAGTATGTTTATAAGTAATGTACTCTTTCTGCTAATCACCACAAAAGTGATAGTTTTACATTCCTGATGCATTAGAAGAGTGTTTATGTAAAAATCAAAACAATGATTCTTACCATAAACATCACCTATGGGATGCATTCTGTGTTTTCTGCTTTCTAATAGGTATTTTTTTAACTCGGGATCAACATATGGGTTTTGTTTTTTGTGTATCTTCACAGAAAGTTTCTTCATTACATTGTACAGTGCATTTCAGCTAAAATAAAGGCATTTAATCATAGATTCTAGATGAATCAATGCATATCTGGGTGGTACTATCTCTGCTAATAACCTGAAAAGCATCAGTTTTATATATCTCATGATATCTTAGGTTTAAATTACATAGGTACTAAGAGAACTATTGAAAAACTTGATACAAATGAAGACAAATATAGAAAAAGTTTATGAAACTATTGAAGACAATGAAAAATTAGTGAGAAAAGTAAAGAAAAAAAACAAAAAAAAAAATCAGCAAATGTATTGTAGACCTTTGTGGGAAAATTCCTGAAAAGAATGAAGAAAAATATGAAAAAAATTTATGAAAAAATGAAAAATGTAAAAATATTTTTGACAAAGTTCAAGGTTAATATTGTAAATTTTTTTTTAAAGAGTGGAGGTGATTGCAGAAATATTTTTGGTAAAATTGAATATTTACATAGAAAATTTTTCTGATGAAATTGAAGACATAAATGTAAAAATTACTGATTAAAAATGAAAAAAACAGACAAAATTACTGAGTAAATTTAAGAGCTTTATGAAAAAATTTACTGTGGAAATGCAGACAAATATCAAAATAGTTTCTCAAAAAATGAATAACATTAAAGAACAATTGCTGATAAAAATGAAGACTAATAATGAAACAATGTATGAAAAAACTGACACTTAAGTAACATTACAAGTAAACAGGAAGACAAATATTGAAGAAATGTATGAAAAAGTTGAAATTGATTCTAAGAAATTTTCTGAAAAAATTCACAAGTGACATTCAAAAAAATTTTCTACAAAATTGCAGGTTAATGTAGAAAAATTCTGATAAATGTGTATATGTGCATGAAAAAACAATAAAATTAATGATATGTTTGAAAACTTAGTGATAAAAATAAAGACAAATACAGAAAAAATTATATGAAAAATTTGAAGACTGTTATGGAAAATTACTGATTAAAAGCAAAGACAAATATAGAAAATATATAGAAAATATGAAACTGTAGAAACATTTCTGATAAATTCAAGACTAACAGTGTAAAAATTTTCTTCAAAGTTGGAGGTGATTTTAGGAATGTATCTGAAAAAATTGAATATTTGCATAGACAAAATTTCTGATAAAATGAAGACATAAATGGAAATATTACTGATGAATTGAAGACAGATACAGAAAAACATGTATAAAATATTGAAATTGTTTCAAAAAATTTCTGATGAAATTCAAGATACATATAGAAAAAAATCATGACAACATTGAAAATGTTTGTAGAAAATTTATGTCTATAATTGAAAATAGAGATGGAAAATGTTTTTTAAAAATTGAAGGTAAATGTAAAAAATTCTGATTAAATTGAATGTGTTCATGGAAAGAAATTCAAATAAAATTGATACTTAGGGGAAAATTACTGATAAAAATAAAGACAAATATAGAAAAATTTTATGTAAAATTTGAAGACCTATGGTAAAATTACTGACAAAAATGAAGACAAATCTAGAAATAATGTATGACAAAAAATGGAAGCCACTTATGGAAGAGTACTGATAAAAATGTAGACAAATACAAAAAAAATATATGAAATAACCAAAACTCATTGTAGAAAATTTAATAATAAAATTGAAGATTGAAATGGAAAAAAAATCTTAAAATACTGAAGATGATTGAAGAAAACTTTCTCATAACATTGAAGAAAACTATGAAAAAACTGATGAAAAAGAAGAAAATATAGAAAAATGTACAAAAGAATTGCAAATGATTTCAAAAATATCTGGCAAAATTCAAGATTGATATAGAAAAATTAGTAAAACAATTGAAAATGTAAAAATTTTTCTGATAAAATTAAAGGTGGATATGAAAATATTTCATAAATTTTAAAGGTAATTGTGGAAATTTTTCTGATAAAATGAAATATTTACATGGTAAAATTAGTGAT
>JANHMN010000018.1:69735-147398 GCA_030674055.1 Rhabdomys pumilio
ATGAAAAACACTGATAGAAATGAAGGCAAAGAAAATGTTTATGAAACTATTGAGGACACAATGAAAAAATTAATGATAAAAGTAAAGAAAAGAGATCCCTGGAGGCAGCTCTGCCCCCAGTCTCACAGAACCCAAAGGAAGTGGGTCTTTCCAGGGCTCTAACCTGCAGTATGTTAGGTAAGGAGCCAACAACACCTGCCACAAACATGCTGTAACTGGGATCCTCTAGGACCCAGGAATTTACTCCTGGCCTAAAACACTGCTTCCTTCCAGTCTGGGCCAGAGCACTGAGCAGATCCTGGGAACAGCTCTACCCCCAGTCTCACAGAACCCAAAGGAAGTGGGCCTCCCAGAGGCTCTAACCCAGGCAGCAACTTAGGTAAGGAGTCAGCAACACTTGCCCGAAACAAGAAGTAACTGGGATCCACTAGGACCCAGGAATTCACTTTTGGCCTAGAGCACTGGTTTCTTCCAGTCTGGGCCTGGACACTGAGCAGATCTTGGGCCTCATCTCTAACCCCAGTAGTAACACTCACCTCCCACAATTCTGAAACAACCGAGATAATAGAAAAGACAGACTCCAGTCAGAGACAGTGAGCGAAGGTAGCACTAAGGATATCCAGATGGCAAAAGGCAAGCGCAAGAACATAAGCATCAGCAACCCAGGGTACTTGGCATCATTAGAACCCAATTCTCCCACATTAAAAAGTCCTGAAGTCCTCATATTACCAGGAAAGCAAGATTCAGATTTAAAATCACTTCTAATGATGATAATAGAGGACTTTAAGAAGGACATAAATAACACACTCAAAGAATTTGAGGAGAACACAGGTGAACAGCTAGAAGCCCTTAATGAGAAAACGCAAAAATCCCTTAAAGAATTACAAGAGAACACAACCAAACAGGTAAAAGAATTGAGTAAAACCATACAGAACATAAAAATAAAAGTAAAAACAATAAAGAAATCTCAAAGGGAGACTACCCTGGAGATAAAAACCTAGGAAAAAGATCAGGAGTCATAGATGCAAGCATCACCAACAGAATACAAGAGATAGAAGAAAGAATAAAGAATCTCAGGTGCAGAAAATACCATAGAAAATATTGACACAATTGTCAAAGAAAACACAAAATGCAAAAAGTTCTTAACACAAAACATCCAAAAAATCTAGGACACAATGAGAAGACCAAAATTAAGGATAATAGGTATAGATGAGCATGAAGATTCCTAACTTACAGGGCCAGTAAATATCTTCAACAAAATTATAGAAGAAAACTTTCCTAACCTAAAGAAAGAGATGCCAATAAACATAAAAGAAGACTACAGAATGCCAAATAGACTAGACCAGAAAAGAAATAACT
Organism: Rhabdomys pumilio; assembly: GCA_030674055.1. Classification (NCBI taxonomy): domain Eukaryota; kingdom Metazoa; phylum Chordata; class Mammalia; order Rodentia; family Muridae; genus Rhabdomys; species Rhabdomys pumilio. The sequence goes on from JANHMN010000018.1 coordinate 71,095, forward strand.
CCCATCACATAATAATCAAAGCAACAAATGCACAAAACAAAGAAAGAATATTAAATGCAGTAAGGGAAAAAGGCTAAGTAACATGTAAAGGCAGATCTATAAGAATTACACCAGACTTCTCACCAGATACTATAAAAGTGAGAAGATCCTGGACAGGTGTCATATAGACCCTTAGAGAATACCAATGCCAGCCCAGGGTATTCTACCCAGCAAACCTCTCAATTACCATAGATGGAGAAACCAAGATATTCCACGACAAAACCAAATTTACACAATACCTTTTCACAAATGCAGCCCTACAAAGAATAATAGTGGGAAAGCTCCAACAAAAGGAGGGAAACTACACCCTAGAAAAAACAATAAATTAATTTTCTTTCAACAAACCCAAAAGAAAACAACCTCATAAACATTATTCCACCATACTTTAAAAAAATAACAGAAAGCAATAATCACTCTTACTTAATGTCTGTTAACATCAATGGACTCATTTCCCCAATAAAAAGATATAGACCAACAGGATAGATACTTAAACAGGACCCAGCATTTTGCTGCATACAGGAAATGCACCTCAGTGACAAAGACAGACACATCTTCAGAGTAAAAAGCTAAAAAAAAAAAAAAAAAATTCCAAGGAAATAGTCCCAAGAAACAAGCTGGAGTAGTTTCTCTAATATTAAATAAAATTGTTTTTGAACCAAAAGCTATAAAAAAAAAGATAAGGAAGAATGCATCATACTCATCAAAAGAAGCATCAACCAAGATGAACTCCCAATTCTGAACATCTATACTTCAAATGCAAGGGCACCCACATTCATAAAAGAAACTTTACTAAAGCTCAAAACATACATTGCACCTCACATATTAATAATGGGAGACTTCAAAACCCCCACTCTCATCAATGGACAGATGATAGAAATAGAAGCTAAACAGAGACACAGTAAAACTAAGAAAATGTATGAACCAAATGGATTTAACAGATTTCTATAAAACATTTTATCCTCAAACAAAAGAACATACATTCTTCTCAGCACCTCATGGTACCTTCTCCAAGACTGATCATATAATTGGTTACAAAACAGGCCTTGCCAGATACAAAAAGATTGAAATTATCCCATGCATCCTATCAGTTCACCACAGACTAGGGCTGATCTTCAATATCAACAAAAGCAACAGAAATCCCACATACACATGGAAGCTGAACAATGCTTTACTCAGTGATGACCTACTCAAGGAAGAAATGAGAAAGAATGTAAAGACTTTTTAGAATTTAATGAAAATGAAGGCACAATATACCAAAACTTATAGGACATGATGAAAGCAGTGCTAAGAGGAAAAGTCATAGCTCTGACTGCCTCCAAAAAGAAACTGGAAAGAGCATACCCTATCAGCTTGACAGCTCAGCCAAAAACAAAAAGAAGCTCATAGATTGGTAGAGTCAATATAGAAAAAAAATGGTTATCTTGCCTAAAGCAATCTACAGATTCAATGCAATTCCCATCAAATTTCTAACTCATATCTTCATAGATTTAGAAACAGCAATTTGCAAATTTATTTGGAGTAACAAAAACAAAACAAAACACAGGATAGCATAAACTATTCTCAACAGTAAAGGAACTTCTGGGGGAATCACCATCCCTGATCTTAAGCTGTATTACAGAGCAATAATGACCAAAAACTGTATGGTATTTGTACAGAGTGGCAGGTAGATCAATGGAATAAAATTGAAGACCCAGAAATGAACTCCTATGGTCACTTGATGTTTGACTAAAGGGCTAAAACCACCCAGTGGAAAAACAACAGCATTTTCAACAAATGGTGCTGTTTCAACTGGTGGTCAACATGTAGAAGAATGCAAATCTAACCATTCTTATGTCCTTGTACAAAGTTCAAATCTAAGTGAATCAAGGACCTCCACATAAAACCAGATACACTAAAACTAATACAAGAGAAACTGGGAAAGAGCCTCGAACACATTGGCATAGAATAAAATTTCCTGAACAGAATACCAATGGTTTATGCTCTAAGATCAAGAACTTCAAAATTCTAGGAGATAACCTTACAGCTGATAAATACACTCATCAAAAATTGTCTGGATACAAAATTAACTCCAAAAAAACCCAGTACTAATAGAAGAAAAAGTGGGGAAAAACTCTCAAATACATAGCCACAGGGGAAATTTTCCTGAACAGAACACCAAAGGTTTATGCTCTAAGATCAAGAATCAACAAATTGGACCTCCTAAAATTGCAAGGCTTCTGTAAGGCTAAGGACACTGTCAATAGGACAAAAAGGCAACCAACAGATTGGGAAAAGATCTTTACCAATTCTACATCTGATAGAGAGCTAATATTCAATATATACAAAGAACTCAAGAAGTTAGACTCCAGAGAATCAAATTATGATGGGGTTCAGAGCTAAACAAAGAATTCTCAACTGAGGAAACTCGAATGGCTGAGAAGTACCTAAAGAAATGTTCATCATCTTTAGTCATCAGGGAGATGCAAATCAAAACAACTCTGAGATTCCACTTCACACCAGTCAGAATGGCTAAGATCAAAAACTCAGGTGACAGCAGATGCTGGTGAAGATATGGAGAAAGAAAGAGGAACAGTATTCCATTGTTGGTAGGATTACAAGCTTGTCCAACCACCCTAGAAATTGGGCTGATGGTTCCTCAGAAAACTGGACATAGTATTTCCTGAGGACTCAACTATACCACTTTTGGGCATATACCCAAAAGAGGCTCTAATATATAATAAGAGCACATGCTCCACTGTGTTTATAGTAGATATATTTATAACAGCCAGAAGCTGTAAAGAACTCAGATGTCCCTCAACAGAGGAATAAATGCAGAAAATGTGGTATATTTACATACTGGAGTACTACTCAGCTATTAAAAAATGACTTTATGAAATTCTTAGGCAAATGTATGGAACTAGAAAATATCATCCTGAGTGAGGTAACTCAGTCACAAAAGAACAGTATGTACTCACTGATAAGTGGATATTAGCCCAAAATTTTGGAATATCTAAGATTCAATTCACAGACCATATGAAGCCCAAAAATAAAGAAGATCAAAGTGTGAATGCTTTAGTAATTCTTAGAAGGGGAACAAAAAAACTCACAGGAGAAAATATGAAGACAAAGTGTGGAACAGAGATTGAAGGAAAGGCCATCCAGAGACTGCCTCACCTGGGGATCTATCCCATATACAGTCGCCAAACCTGGACACTATTATGGATGCTGGGAAGTTCTTGCTGACAGGATCCTGATATAGCTATCTCCTGAGATGCTTTGCCAAAACACAGAAAAACACAGAGGCAGATGCTCACAGTCAACCACTGGAGTGACAGTGGGGTCCCTGATGGAGAATTTGGAGAAGGGACTGAAGAAGCTGAGAGGGTTTGCAGCCCATTGGGGTTTGAGACTGCAGGAGCTCCTTGGGACTGGACCACCAACCAAAGTGTACACATGGAAGGACCCATGGCTCTGGCCACATATGTGGCAGAGGATAGACGTCAGTGGGAGGAGTGGTCATTGGGCCTGAGGGTGTTCAAGGCCTCAGTGTAGGGGAATGCCAGGGCAGGAAGACAGGAGTGGGTAGGTGGGTGATTTGGGGAGCACCCTCATAGAGACAGAAAGAGGGAAGTTGGGATGGGGGGTTCCAAAGAGTGGACTTGGAAAGAGGAAAACAATCGAACTGTAAAAAAAAAAAAATCCAATAAAAATTATTTTAAAAAAATCAGTAGCCTTACTTTGTACAAATGATAAATAGGCTGTGAAAGAAATTAGAGAAAGAGCACTATTTGCAGTACCCATAAATAATATTAAATACTTTGGTGTAACTTAACCAAGCAAGGGAAATATCTATATGGCAAGAAATTTGAGTCTCTGAAGAAAGACACTGAAGAAGATATGAGAAGATGGAAAAATCTTCTATGTTCATGAATAGGTAAGATGAACATAATAAAAATAGCCATCTTTCCAAAAGCAATCTACATATTCAATGCAATTCCCATCAACATTTCAGAAACAATTATTTGCAGACCTTGAAAGACTAACTCTCAACTTCATTATGGAAAAAGAAAAAAACTGAGGATAGCTAAAACAATCCTGAACAATAAGAGAACTTCAGGAGAAATGATCATCCGTGACTTCAAGCAATAGAAACACTACAGAACAATAGTGGGGAAAAAAACCTGCATTGTATTTATACAAAGACCCAGAAATAAACCCACACACCTATACTAGATTTTTGACAAAGAAGCCAAAATACATACAAATTACAAATTTTCATACAATGGAAAAAGAAAGCATCTTCATCAAATGATGATGGTCTAACTGGATATCTGTATGTAGAAAAATGTAAATAGATCCATATTTGTTACCCTGAACAAAACTCAAGTCCAAATGGATCGACAACCTCAACATAAACCCAATATACTAAATCTAATAGAAGATAAATACCCTTGAATTGTACAGGTGACAATTTTCTGAACCAATGGCTCAGGCTCTAAGATCAACAACTTATTAATTAGGACTTGATTAAATTGCAACACTTTTGTAAGGCAAAGAACACTAGGACAAAACAGATTCGGAAAGAATCTTCACCAACCCTATATCTGACAGAGGGTTAATACCCAAAAATTTTAAACAACTTGAGAAGTGAGATACCAACAATGCAAATACCCACTTAAAAGATAGAGTACACAGTTAAGGAGAGAATTCTCAATAGAGGAATCTTGAATGGCCTAGAAGCACTTAAACAATTACTCAGCATCTTTAGTCATCAAGGAAATGCACATCAAAAAGAAACTGAGATTCCATCTTACACCCTTCAGAATGGCTAAGATCAAAAACTCAAGAGAGTGCAATCTGACAATGATGCAGAAAAGGGGGAACATTCCTCCACTGAAGGTGGGATTGCAAACTTATAAAACCATAGAATACCAGTGGGAATATAGAGATGGAAGAGGCTACCTTCTGTAGCCTTGCAGGAAAACCCTCCTCCAAGTGGAGGGATAAGGATACAAACACACCCACAAAACTTTCAATCCAAAATTTGTCCTGTTAAAAAGTAATGCTGGGGCAAAAATAGAGCACAGACTAAGGAAACAGCTATCCAACAACCAACCCAACCTGAGACCCATCCCATGGGCAAGCACCAATCCCTGATAGTATTAAGGATACTATTATGCTCATAGACAGCAGTCTGGCATGGCTGTTCTATTCGAGAATCCACATAGCAGCTGACTGAAATAGATGCAGAGACTCACAGCCAAATATTGGATGGAGTTCGGAGACTCTTATGGAAAAGTTGGGGGAAGGATTGAAGGCCCTACAGGGGATAGGAACTCCTCAGGAAGATCAACAAAGTCAACTAACCTCAACCCTTGGTGGCTCTCAGAGGCTGAGGCACCAACCAAAGAACATAAAGAGGCTGGAGTGAGGACCCTAGCACATATGTAGTAAATGTGTCTCATTGTGGGTCCCCAAACAACTGGAGCAAGGGCTATCCCTAAAGCTGATGATTGTCTGTGGAATTGTTTCTTAATGGGGATGCCTTGTCTGGGCTCATTGGGAGAGGATGAGCATAACCCTGTACAGACTTAATGTGCCAGAGTGGAGAAAAACCTACAGGTGCCCACCCTCTCAGAGGAGAAGGAGAGCAGGATAAGGGTAGGGATTTCATGAGGGGAGGATAAGGAGAGGGGAGATATTTGGATATAAAATGAATAAATAATTAATAGAGAAAAAACATTTTCAATTTTTCCTAAATGAAAATACAAAGGAAGAAAGCAATAATGAACAAAGAAAAAAAAAACTAGTGAAGACAAGAAAAGTATGATTTTGACAGATACTGTTCTTCATCTGTATGTAAAAGGTAAACATCACACATAAGTTCATGACAAGATTTTTCTTAGGCCCTGTTTATATGTATGAAATTAGAAGTTTTGCTCTCAGCAACCTGAAATATATATATATATCATGCAGGAAACAAACACAAGTCATTTTCTTGTGTTATCTTTCACTTGTTCGGATTGTGGAATTATCAGCTTCTGCTCATTTCATTTCATAACAGTACTCTAGCTTTACCCTAAGGAAAACTAATGTTTAAATAACTACTCAAATAATTGGAATATATATGTGATACTATATAGTATTGCTACATTGATTATATATTAAATATACACAAATTGATATATAAAATATTAAATATTTAAACACGTTCTCCAAAGCCAAAATGAAAGAAACAAATAACAGTGCTACCTTCAAGAGACAGATTATTTAATCAGGAGAAAATAAAAAGATGAGTCTCTTGTCTAAAATTATTACATTTTTGTTAAATTATAATGTATTGTCATTATTTAAATTCCAACAAAACAAATCAGTCTGCTTATTTAAGCCCATTTTTACTTTTTCATGCAGTATGACTCTAACAGAAAGTTCTCATACCATCCAAATAAAGCAACTTTCTATATTTTTACAACATAGTATAGTAGCACATTTCTTTATCATTTTATAACAACTCTTGCTACAAAAAGCTTGATATTTAATTTTTTTTTGCCAAATACCAATTTTTAAAAAATGTTAATAAAAACTGTTTGAAAGTGATTGCTTCCGCTAGATTCTGTGTTCTTTTCTGTAGTGTAGACAAGATGGCAGAAACTCTCACACACATCTGACAAATAAGTGCAATAAAAATAAAAATTAGATGGGAGAAAGAAGTTAGTTACCTAAGCTGTAATTGCATGCTGTTTTGTAACTAATACAGTTCTGACTATAAGAGTTCTTCACTAGTGTATAATCTTTTAACCATTGCTATTGTCTTCATTCATATAGCCCAATGTCCTCCTGAGATACTCATTTTGTCCTCAACAAAAGGAGCTATGAGGTTATTTTAAAATTTAGGCCACCAAGAATATAACTGCAATGAATTCTGATACTTTTTAAAACTAATTTCATGTACATGGAAAATATACTGAGAATATTTCTGGGATCCACAGTAATTTTGTCATTTTATGAGAACTCTGTATACTGTAGACACATATAAATATGAATATCATGAGACTGTGTGGAGAACGTGGCTTACTGTGTTATTTGTGATAATGGGGTTGTGTAGGAGTAGGTAATATGTCAAATGCATCAGAATACATACACTAAATACATGCAATTTTATATCAACTATGACAAAGCAATATGATTCTAACTGATTTTAGTTCATATCTGTGGAAAATCCCAACACACCTCTATCCCAATTTGTTTTGTATGCTAACAGACAATCCCATATCATCTTCAGATTCATTGTTCAATTGTAGATTGTGTTTTACTTTCATTTCTTGTCTTCTCAATTAATTCATAGATGTATGAATTAATCTTACAGATGGGGGTGTGGCCCCAACACACGAGGAAGTCCTTGGGTTTCCAAAACTGGTTTATTGGCATGGTAGATGGTGGATGGATCTGGATTCACACCCCACAAAACCCAGGCCAGGCCTGAGTTAAATAGGGAGCAGGAGAGGGGGGAGGGGCTGGGGAGGAATGCTCCACCCTCTGGCCTTCAGGTACCTCATTAGTATGTAAATCTCTATAGGGCCTGGGGGCCTGTTTATCATGCCCACCACCTGTGTACATGACTGAAGGGTGCAGGTTGAGTGGAGATTAGACCTTGTGACAGGAGCCTGGGTTCTGGGGGCACTGCCAAACCCACAACCCAAGAACTAGGACACCCTTCCATGGCCCGACAGGTACTAGCCCTTAAACCTGTCAGAGATCTGCTGAATATGTCATTAAAATGTTTAAAGTTACTATTACAGACAGATACTCCCAGATTCTAACAGTGACCTACAAACACAAAGTCTACAAAAAGATAATGGGCACAGTGACAAGAAAATTCCACCCATATTCTAACCACTGGGTAAGTCTGCCCTAGTGCCTTGCCTGGTGCTAGGGCCCACCTGAACTGTGGATGCAGACACTAGAGAATTGATTGCTCCACTTTGCCTAGACAAGGTGAGGTCAGTCTATCCTATGTTCCTCATTCACAGAAAAGCCTCTCATCTTCTGAGCCTGCTGACCAAAGACTACTTCTGTTCCTGATGCCATGGAGACCACAGAAACTTGGGATGACTGCCTAAGTAATGGACTGTTCTGTCATTTTGATTGATACATGGGCCATTTAAATTATAATTTATCCTTCTCAGGTCTCTGATCATATTGACAGCTAAGCTATCTGTAACTTGTCACCTAGATAATAACAGACAGCTAGCTTTTTACCTCAAAGAAACCAACCACCTTGTTATTTCATTAGTCTCTTCCTTAGCTTTAGCTACTAAGTCTCTTATGAAAAGAGGACTAACAGGTTTGCCTTACTCATAGATTTCTTGTCAAAAGATACACTGGTTTCAGATGTAACTTTTCACTAAAGAAACATGTTTTACAATGACTGCTCTTAATATGTCTTTGTTAAATAATTTTTTTAATTGTTCTGAGATATATAAAGTTTAAGAATATAAATTTCTTTTTTTTTTTTTTTTTTTTTGGTTTTTTTGAGACAGGGTTTCTCTGTATAGCCCGGGCTGTCCTGGAACTCACTCTGTAGACCAGGCTGGCCTCAAACTCAGAAATCCGCCTGCCTCTGGCTCCCAAGTGCTGGGATTAAAGGCGTACGCCACCACCACCCAGTCATAGACACTTATGTCTGCAACTAAAAATCCTAAAATGGTTCAAATTTCTTTCCCCTTCTGTATGTGTTAGAAACACTGGGGCCTCTTCTCAATAAAAGACATAAAATACCTACATTTAGTACAAAAGTCTGGGAGTGGATTTTGTTAATGACCTCTTTGCTATATGTGGAAACAAACCTCAACTATCATTTGCTATAGAGTCAGACCTTACACAAATTCTCCAAAATTATTATCCCAGACTCTTTCTTCCCTAAACTGCTACTCATATTTAAGGCAAATGTCACATGTACTTTATAGATGGCTGACCTCTGTGATCTTGGTTGGAGACCACATTAAATTCTAAGTCTTTTAGCTATAGAACTCACCCTCATGGTTACATATTCTTTGTTTAAAAGTTCCTATGTAGCTTTATTGTGCAATGCAACTGGATTTGAACTGATGGACTGATTTTTGCCTGGAAATCTTTTCCAGAATTTTACTATGTTGTAAATATTCTGGCAATGAACTGTCTAGTAATAAACTTCCAAATCTGATCCAGGTCAACACATTCAATTTGTACTGGGTTTTCATTTTCATCTCTTAGCATGGTTCACTTTCCTGTCTGATACCTGCAGAGACCCCCCTCAGCAGAAGTCTGACATCTAAGTGACCTAGAATGCTTTGCACAAAAAAAATGACCAGGAATAGAAATACTGGAGTAGAAAATTACTCAGAAGCTTTGAGCACTGAAGTTTCTTCTAGAGCCCCCAAGTTTTATTCACAGTATATAAGGCAGCTCACTACTATCTGTAATTCACATTCCAGAGGTTTCCAACACCTACTGGCCTGCCTGAAAAACAGGCATGAATGGGATACAAAGACACACATAAGGGCAAGACAATCTTACAAATGAAATGACCAAAATTATTTTGAGAGAGAGAGAGAGAACACAATAATATTTATTGTTTAATCTGGGCATACATATGTGCTAGTTTGAGTATACTTGGCCCATAGGAAGTGGTACTGTTAGGAGGTATGGCCTTGTTGGAGGAAGTGTGTCATTGTGAGAGTAGACTTTGGAGGTCTTTTCCTATGCTCAGGCTCCACCTACTGCAGAAAGATATCTTCTTTCCAGATGATTGAGAAAGCGAGTCTTCTCCTGACTGCCTTTGAATCAGGATGTAGAACTCTTGACTGAAGTACTTTGTCTGCCTGGATACTGCCATGCTTCCTGACATGATGATAAATACACTAAACTTTTGAAACTCTAAGTCATTCCCCAATTAAATGTTGTTCCTTATAAAAGTTGCCTTGGCCATTGTGTCTCTTCACAGCAATAGAAATCCTAAGACAGAAGTTGGTACCAGGAGTGTGATATTGCTGTGTTAGGCCTGACCATGTTTACTTTGAAGAAATAGGAATTTAGAGAATTTAAATTTGGAAAGCAGTAGAATGCTTTAACTAGGGCATAATGGGCTATCTATAAATTGTGATTCAACACTAGTTGAGACACTCTGCCCCAAAGTCCATCATGAATATGGAGTAATGGGTGTGAGATGGTGACCAAACCAGATTCACTAACATCATTTTATGGGTAATAATTAGGACTACCAGACCTTCCTTAAAGGTAGAGACTTTAAAAGTCTTTCTTAAACAACTATGTTTATTTGAAAACAGGAAGCATAATTGGAATCATACTAGGATTACAGTCTCTTTAGGAATGTGGAAAACATTGGTGCTGAGGGCGATTTGAACTCTGGAGATCATTCTTATGATGTTTTGGTAAAAAAAAAAAAATGTAGGTTTATTTTGCCCTTGTCTGAAAAGTCTGCCTAAGGCTAAGTTTTCTTTATAAAATTAATACTAATTGCATTGACAAAGAACATCTCAAAAAAGCTCAGCATAGACTTTTTCCTCTAGTTTATACTCATGAAGAGTATTTTGATCAAGGGTAGCAGCAATGTTAGAAAGGAAAAACACAAAATGTATGGTTTAAAGGGTACCGGGTCACTGGGAAGTGGATAACTCCTATGTTCAAGGATATAAAATGGAATTAAGGGAGTGGTGACCTCAAGGCAAGATCCTACCAAGCTAAACTCATATACTTAAAGTTGTATGAGGCAGAGTTGTAACATGTTAGGCTAGGTGTGGGTAAGGTGGCTAGGAATGCTAAAAGTTCCTCCAGGGGAAAGTTAGGCATGGCTGCTGTGGCTCCACGGTTCCTCACGGCATGGCCCCAATGACACGAGAAAGTCCATGGGTTTTTACAGACTTTAATGTCATGGTGGGTGGTGGATGGATCTGGATGCACACCCCCCTGTAAAACCCAGGACAGACCTGAGTTAAATAGGAAGGGAGAGAGCGGGGAGGGCTGGGGAAGAATGCCTAATTGGCTCCACCCTCTGGTCTTCAGGTACCTCATTAGTATGTAAATCTCTTTAGGGCCTGAGGCCTGTTCCTTGTGACTGATGGTCATAGAACTCTGTGGGAGAGGCTGTGGGGGGCTGAAGGTAAATGAAAAAAAACTGGGCCCAGGAGCAGAGCCGAACTCCTGTGGTCCAATAAGGGTCTGTGGTTCCAAGCTCATGCTCGACCAAGCACCCTGCTACTTTTCACAGTCCACTGCCCCACAACTCCCTCTATTCTCCTTTTTAAAAAAAAGAAGAAGAAGGGTGGTCACTGTCATTTTAGTGAAATTTTTGGATAAGGAAGTCAAAAGAAAACACTATGAAGGCCATAGGGTGTGGCACAATTAAGTCATAGGGTAAGGGGAGCTAGGCCTGGGGGTTAGGAAGGCAAGGGAATCACTGAAGCAATTAAAAACAGGTGGTATAGTTTGAGGGTAATAACATCTGATTAATCTAGATAAACATTGTGTTTTCCTCACTAACATGTAACTTTTAGTTATTTGACTTTGGCAAGAGTTCATCTGTAGCTGGAAGGTCTGGATCTGTCTTCTCTGGGTCTCAGTATGTGTCTCTGGAATCTTCAGTCAAATGTGGTGGCTAGAAGAAGGTAGCTTGGAGTCCCAGGCAGGTTCCAGGAGATGGCGCTGTCTCCACTGGACTTGTGGAAGCACCTATAGGATAATCACAACAGGAAAACAGCACCCTGGCAGGGGAATGTCTGCAAAGGGTTTGTAGCAAGCATTAGGCTGCTTAGGAGCAAGCACGTCACTGGCTGTCATTGAGATCCTAGAAAAGCAAAGGAGTTTGAGGAAATTCAGTCTTAAATTCAAATCTGCTTTGGATGGCTGAGGAAGAAAACATTGTGCTAATTATGTATCTGGAGTAGGCAGCAACAGTTTGTCTATAAAAGGAAACTAGTTGTTAATTAAGAGCTAAAAACTGGTGATCAGCATGTTGATTTAACCTGTGGAAGAAAATTAGATGACTTTTGAATCTTAAAGAAATCTTAAATTTGAAAAAAAAATGTTGGGCATATATCATGAGTGTTAGAGAGAAAAGGAGACATTTAAACAAAAAACAAGAAAATTTTCGGTTGAAAAGCATGAACATTGTTGCTTTAGGTGTTAGGGAAAAAAGGGAACATCTAAAAATTTTGCTTGAAAAATAGGAACGTTGTTGCAGGTCTTCCTGTTGGGGAGAAGAAGCAGTAATGGTGGGTTTAGAAGCAGTGGGGGGAGGGCCTTGCTCTGCCATGTGGCGTCTGTGCTCTAGCAGAGTAGTCAGGGTATTCCCCCTTTGTTTGGGCTGTTGTGATTCCTATGGCTCCAAAGAGACTGGAGTGTGGGAGTCTTGACTGAGTTCACTCCACTCAGGACACTGGGAATGTGTGGTGGGGCTCTACCTGGCGTGGGGAAGTCTCAGTCTGGTTACCTGGGGGTACAGAGCTCTTGGATTGGGGATCCCTGGCTGGGATGCAGGCAGGGACCAACTGGTCTCAAGCTCTCGGGCTCTCAAACAGCCAAGAGTCCACAAAAGTGGGGGCATGTGGGAGCATGACCAGCTAGCCCACAGCTGAGAGAAATGAGGGGGAGGGGAGAAGAAAGAGGCCCTGGAAGCACCCTGAGGGAGAGAGGTTACTGTACTTGCTTGGTTGTGTGGGTGATTGAGCTCTACATTGGTAGAGCCAGCTGTGGGTAATGTGACTGGGAACACTGAAAGTTCCTCCAGAAGGAAGTTAGGTACCACTGCTGTGGCTCCATGTCATTGTGGATGGTGGATAGATCTGAATGCCCGCCCCCCATGTAAAACCCAAGGAAGACCTGAGTTAAATAGGGAGGGAGAGAGGGGGAGGGCTGGGGAAGAATGCTTAATTGGCTCCACCCTCTGGCCTTCAGGTACCTCATTAGTATGTAAATCTCTCTAAGGTCTGAGGCCTGTTCCTATGACTGATGGCCATAAACCTCTCTGTGGGAGAGGTTGTGGGGGCTGAAGCTAAATGAAAAGAACCAGGGCCCAGGAGCAGAGCCGAACTCAAACTCCTGCCATCTAATAAGGGTCCAGGGTTCCAAGCTCATGCTCGACTAAGCACCCAGCTGCTTCTCACAGCCCACACAAATGCTGGTTAGCTAGAACTAAGAAATTAGTAGTGATTAAAAAGAGACCATCATTGAAGTAAAATCTTCTGGGAAGTGTGTTCTGAGTGCACAAAGAAGCTGTGTTACAAAGATAGCCAAGGTTGTATCTTGTGCTTCAGCTGAACCTAGTAACGTGTAACAGTCACCTAGGTAGTACTGGTTTTGAAGGTATGAAGGGATCATGAAGAGTAGTCAAGGCCTGGTACTATGAAAGGCCACAGAATGCCACTGGTGACTGTGCAGCCTCAGTTGCAGTTAAGGGCTCAGGACTGAAGGAGCCATGCAAAGAAATTGAGGCATGGCTCCATGAAGGGAGTTTGAAGAAAGCTTGTGCTACATAGTCAACACACACACACACACACACACACACACACACACACACACACACACGAAAAGGATAACAAAACTGAAGAAAACAGACTTTTAAAAAGCCTTGGAAAGAAAAATTTAGACAATACAATACCTCATAGTCACTTTAGTTATTGACACAAGTGCCCATATAATTTTTTTTAAATGAATATTACCAAACATGGTAGCACATGCTATTAATCCCTACACTTTGGAGGGAAATTTATCTCCATGAATTTGAAGACACTACATAGTCACTTTAACAGTAAAACCATCTCAAATGGACTTAAATATTTTTTAAAATAATGACTATTTTGACATCAAAAATGAGGTAGAAACCACCAATATGTCATGAGATAAAAATTTACTTTATGGCCAGGCCAAACTTGCAGTCTCCTCTGAAGTAGGAGAGAGAGAGAGGTGGCCCTGATTAAAAACTGGAAGATCATTTTTATATTCAAGTTCAAATCTGAGGTACATAGCAAGTGATTGCAGAAGTGGAAATTTTTGTAGTTAGTAATTTAGACATCTACCATCTAATTCTCAGAACATACCAGAAACAATAGAAACAATTTATGATTTATAAATCACAAGATTTTAGAAAAAGAACAAGTCAAAAAACAATTTGACCCTTAACTTGGGACATGAGTTAGAGAAAACACCATAGGGAACACTATAGAAATAAATAAAATTTTAATATTAGGTTTAATAAAGAGAAAGGAAAAAATTGAGTCTGTTAGCACTTAACAAATATAATTTTGATTTTTTTTTTTTTTGGTAGAGAAAAAGTCTCATTTAGAACCAAACCTGTCCTTGAGCCACTAAGGGCACTATAATGTATAATATATAGTGAATCTGTAATAAATAGATTTACATATTTAATTTTTGTCTTTGGACTATCATTCCGAGCATGACTGTCTTTTACATAAGAGAGATCTAGGAGTTATTTGATATTGGTCTGGTTAAAAGCTAAGAGGACATAGTAAAAGCAATATACAGTAAACCAGTAGCCAACATCAAACTCAATGGAGAGAAATTTGAAGCAATCTCACTAAAATCAGGGACTAGACAAGGCTGCCCACTCTCTCCCTACCTATAAAACATAGTACTCGAAGTCCTAGCCAGAGCAATTAGAGAAACAAAAGGAGGTCAAAGGTATACAAATTGGAAAGGAAGAAATAAAAATATCACTATTTGCAGACGATATGATAGTATACTTAAGTGACTCCAAAACATCCACCAGAGAACCCCTAAACCTGATAAACAACTTCAGCAAAGTGTCTGGATATAAAATTAACTCAAAAAAATCAGTAGTTTTCCTCTACTTAAAGGATAAACAGATTGAGAAAGAAAGTAGGAAAATGACACCCTTCCGAGAATAGTCACAAATAATATAAAATATCTTGGTGTGAATCTAACCAAGTGAGTGAAAGATCTGTATGACAAGAACAGATGGGTGGGTAGATGGCAGCACACAGCCATAGAAATAGGAGGAGGGAGAATGAAATAAGTGTTTTGGGGGAGGGGCTATGTGGAAAGGAGATAACACCTGAAATGCAGATTAAATAAAGTATTCAATAATAAAACAAAACAAAACCCCAAAACAAACCAACAAACCATTAAAAAATAAGTTAATGGCTATCTCAGTCAAGCAATTTTGGCAGCAATTTAATATTACCCATATTACTGGAATTCCTCATAATTGTCAAGGACAAGAGACTGTGGAAGGGGCCCTTGGAACTTTAAAACAATGTCTTCATAAAATAAAAAAGGGAGAAGTGTATACCTGCATGCCATAAATTTATTTATATCATGTTTTTTTTATTTTAATTTTTTTTAAAAAATGAATTCCAAGAGACTTTCTGCTGAGTGTCTATGGTACTCTACAACTAGGCATACGTATGCATAGGTGAAAGGGAAGGATCCACTTACTGGCATAATATGGCATTATTTCAATCAGGTATTTAATATGGGGGAAGAGGGCATGTTTGTGGTTTTTTTTGCAGGATGATCAAGGAGCATGGTGGCTGCTAGAATGACAGGTGAGACATGCTGATGCCAGGAAATAGAATTATGCTGACCTGCAAGCTTGCTGAGTACCCTGACAATGGTGACTGGGAAGCTGTATTGGACATATGTTCCTGAACAACCTTCATTTACCTATACCCATGATGGGACAAGCTGCTTTGCCTCAAGGTTTTAGACCCTGCGGAACATAGAATCAAAAAGGGAAGTTATAATGATTTTTGTATTGTTCTTAAATGTGACAAGTTATTCAGACTCAATCATGCACTGGTTTAGAAATCAATCCAATATTGAAAATAACAATCTTCATTTGGAAGGCTGATTATGGACACTTTCAGTGATACATTTGGAAGTTAGCTGCAGTTCACTATAAATGTTATTTTATCAAGAGATAAAGTTGGGACAGGATCTGGATTTCAAACAAGAGTTAGGACATGTGTTAAGGTTCTTTTAATTGTCAAGTTAAAATTACTTTTGTTTCTTCTACAGTATTTAATATAACTTGCATTGATTTTGCACTTTCTAATTGTGTTAGTGTGTTGAAACCTGGCATGTCTGTTACAGAGGTCTATCAACCAACTTTTGTTTTATTACCCTGAGTATCGCAGAACCTTGGTCTTCTGAAAAAAGCTTGCAAGTACGGGAAGAAGTGAGTCAGGCTTTAAGCAGAAGCAAGAGGGTAGTGGGCTTGATTATTGCTGGTATAACAGCTTTAATTACATTAATTGCTAGCACCACTACTTCTGCAATTGCTGTGACAGAAGAAGTTAAGACAGCTACTTTTGTTAATCATTTAGCAAAAAATGTTACCAATGTGTTGAATATACAAGAGGATTTAGATAGGCATTTGGAACAATGGATTGATGTTCTTTATCTAATTCAAATTATTGAA
The DNA here is from genome assembly GCA_030674055.1 of Rhabdomys pumilio. Lineage (NCBI taxonomy): Eukaryota > Metazoa > Chordata > Mammalia > Rodentia > Muridae > Rhabdomys > Rhabdomys pumilio. The sequence goes on from JANHMN010000018.1 coordinate 87,569, forward strand.
AGGGGGTTCAGAGTTTAAGAGTAAGGAGTCATCTTGAGTGTCATGCCTAATACTATTGAATTTGTGTTAGTTCTAAAATGTACATTGGTAGTCATTATAATTAGGAAAAAGTTTAAAGACATATTTGGCATAATTCTAATACCTCTCTGGACATTTAACTTTGCATAGTGAACTTATGAATTTAAAGAATGCTGCTCTACTGAGCATTGATATGGCAGATACTGCTGATAAAATTACCCCTGGCCCAAGGTCAGTATTTCTATTTTGGTCAAACTTCAAGAATGGCATATTTAGCTTGATCCTGCTAGCCCTTTTTGTACTGGAAATACCTTTATTCCTGTCCATCATGTTAAAAGCTTTTCTTTAATAACATAAACATGTTGGCAACCAAGGTACATGGCTTGAAGCTGAAAATGGACCCCCAGACAGAGTTATTAAATTAATATGCTGGCAAACCAAGGACAGGTAAGATTTTGCACAGAGAATCTTACCAACCTAAGACAGAAGTGCAGTGCTTTTGATAAAGCCTATTTCACAGTGGGTAAAGAAGGCATTCTTCACAGAACTACCTAAGACAGGCTCAGTCTTGTTTATAAAATTAAAAAGGGGGAGAGGTGGAGAGCTTTTGGAGCTGCTTGGCAAAAATCTGACATTGGCCAAGGACAAGAAAATGGGCTGCTTGGCAGGAATATGACATTGGTCAAGGACAAGGAAGTAGGCTTCAGGCAGGAATCTGACATTAGGCTAGAACAAAGAAGTAATTTCGGGCAGAAATCTAAATCTTAGGCTAGAACAAGAAAGTAGGCTTCAGACATGAAAATGACTTTTGGCTAGGACATCAAAGTTAACTAAGATATTTTGGTCATCCTGATAAGCCCTTAGAAACAGTGGTTATGGGAGTTTTTGTGGAATTTTGTTTATTGCCTTGCTTGTTCTTTGACTATTTGTGTTTATTGCCTTGCTTATTCCTTTACTATTTGCATCTATTGTATTCCTAGTTTCTTGACCTAGAACTGACTTCAATACTTGCATGTAATTAAAATGATATAAAAGCAAAAAAAGGAGGTGAAGGGGAAATGGGGAAAGGGGATGGCATCTGAAATGTAAATAAATAAAATATCCAATAAAAAAAGTTAAGAGGATTGTTATTAACAGGGTTGCTTCTTTATGAAAGTCTAGTCTTGTTAATTTTGGGGGCCACTCCTAACCTCAAAGGTTTGGAACTTATGCTAAGTGCTCTCAGGTAAAGTTAGAAAAAAATTATCCCTGATTTGGTAGTTGGAAGGAAAGATGTATATTGTACTGATCTTCCATAAAACACTTTGCTATAGTTACCTTTTTATTGCTGTCATAAAACACACCACAAACAAAGCAAATTATAATCGAAAGCATCAAATTGGGCTTACAGTTCCATTCAGTGATGGCAGAATAAACACATGGCAGCAGGAATAGCTGAGAGCATTTATTTTGCACCTTAGACAAGAGGTAGCAAGCAGAGTATGTATAGTCAGAAGTTTTTAAAGCCTCAAACTGCACACCTCTTTTACAAAGGTCATACTTGTGTTCTTTCCAAAACATTTTCACCAACTTCATAATAAGTATTCAAACATATGAGTCACTGGGTGACATTCTCATTTAACCACCAAATGTTTCTTCAACTCTTAGATAGTGACAACTATTTTTTATCTGACCACATTCTACAATATACTTAAGTGAGATTGTTGTTTCCATCATAGAGTTTCACAGAATAAATAATTCACAAAGAATCAAAGTATAGCAAAGACTGAACAGACCAAAGCAAGACAAAATTACAGCAGAGAAAACAGCAAATACTGTAGCTCCTAGTTCAGCTACTTCAGATTATAATGAAATTGCCTTGACTCCAAAAGAATTAGAGGTTTCCATTCTTCCAGCTCTGTTACAGAAGCACACATAGCTTTTTTTAGGCCAACTCCACTACCTGCCTACAGTTTTCCTCAAAGCTGGTCCTGGTAACCCACATCTGGTGTACATGGCATTCTATTTTATATTATTGAAAGTTGATTGTCAGTGATAAAGAGATTATTCACTTTTTAAAAGCTCTGTCAGAACCAGTTCAACTCTTAGAACTCACATAGCAGCTAACAATGGTCCTAACTACAGTTCCATATGACGTATAAATCAAAATTGCTGACTATAAGCTGGTAACTGGCATTGACATGGGTGATTGCAAAAATGAGAGGTTTTCTGCAAGTGAGAAGATATGGTTTCAAAAATTATTAGTATAAAAATATACTTCTGTCATACAAGGTAATATAAGAGAGCTGTTTAAGTTACTGTCTTCTGACAATAACTGACAACATGTGATATAAAGAATGAAAAATATATTCTAGCTGATAGTTCCAGGAGAAATATTCCATTATGATAAGAAAGATTTGGGAATCATGTTGGGAATCTAGCTTGATAACTGGTCTGACGTCAGGAATCAGAGATCAAATAGAAACCTGCCACATCTATAAACCTTGAATACTTGACAGCAATCTATTTCTCAAAGGAGAGTTTATTTCCTAAAGGTTGCAAAACTGCAAAATGAAATTGCCAGCTCGTGATTCATTGATCAAACACATGAACTCTGGAGTACCTTTCACACTCAACTTATACAAGTTAATTCTAGAGCCAAATGTCAGTGACCATAATACAGTTGACCAAGCCAGCTCAGTCAGTCAACATTTTTTTCAGGGCAAGATTAAAAAGAAAAAAGACAATTAGACAACATTGAAGCTTGACTCCAGCCAGTTCTGAGGATGAGGCAGGGTTTATTTTTCTCCCAATCTGCTTTAATACCTTTTTGTGTTTTCCTTTTTTTAAATTGGATATTATATTTACATTTCAAATTTTATCCACTTACCCCATTCCCCCCACCACCCAGGAACCCCTAATCCCATCCTCCCTCCTCCTACTTCTATGAGGGTGTGCCCCCAGCCACCCCCCACTACCACCTCCCCACCCTCAAATTTCCCCCTCCCACTCAATGTTCAGCCTTCATGGAACCAAAGATCTTTTCTCCCACCTATGCCCAACAAGGCCATCCTCTCCTACATATACAGCTGGAGTCATGGGTCCCTCCCTATGTGCTCCTAGGCTGGTGGTTTAGACCCTGGGGAGCTCTGGTTGGTTGGTATTGTTGCTCTCCTCATGGGGCCACCAACACTTTCAGCTCCTTCAGTCTTCTCTCTAACTTCTCCATTGGGAATCCTTGATCAGATCAATGGTTAGCTGTGAGCATCTGCCTCTGGGTATGTCAGACTCTAGGGGATATCTAAGGAGATAGTCTTATCAGGCTCCTGTCAGTATGCACTTCCTGGCATCAATATCAGCGTCTATCTTTGGTGACTGTACATGGGATGAATACCTAGTTGAAATGGTCTCCAGACATCCCCAGTGGTATAGCTGGATCCTCAGGTAATGCTATGTCCGATTTTCTGAGGAACTGCCAGACTGATTTCCAAAGTGGTTGTAGCAGATTGCAATCCTACCAAAAAAGGAAGAGTGTTCCTCTTTCCCCGCATCCTCACCAGCATCTACGATCACCTGAGTTTTTGATCTTAGCCATTCTGACTGGTGTGAGGTGGTATCTCAGGGTTGTTTTGATTTGCGTTTCACTGATGACTAAGGACGTTGAGAATTTCTTAAGGTGCTTCTTGGCCGTTCAAGTTTCTTCAGTTGAGAATTGTTTGTTTAGCTCTGTACCCCATTTTTAGTGGGGTTATTTTGTTGTCTGGAGTCTAATTTCTTGAGTTCTTTGTATATATTCGGTATTAGCCCTCTATCGGATGTCGGATTGGTAATGATCTTTTCCCAATCTGTTGGTTGCCGTTTAGTCTTATTGACAGTGTCCTTTGCCTTACAGAAGCTTTGCAATTTTATGAGGTCCCATTTGTCAATTCTTGATCTTAGAGCATAAGCCATTGGTGTTCTGTTCAGGAGTTTTTCCCCTGTGCCTAGATATTCGAGTGTTTTCCCCACCTTCTCTTCTATTAATTTCAGTGTATCTGGTTTTATGTGAAGATCCTTGATCCACTTGGACTTGAGCTTTGTACAAGGGGATAAGAATGGATTAATTTGCATTCTTCTACATGCTGACCTCCTGTTGAGCCAGCACCATTCGTTGAAACTGCTGACCTTGTTCCACTGGATAATTTTAGCTCCTTTGTCAAAGATCAAGTGAACATAGGTGTGTGGGTTCATTTCTGGATCTTCAATTCTATTCCACTGATTTTCCTGCCTGTGTCTGTACCAACACCATGCGGGTTTTTATCACTACTGCTCTGTAGTACAGTTTGAGGCCAGGGATGATGATTCCACCAGAAGTTCTTTTATTGTTGAGAATAGTTCTCGCTATCCTGGGTTTTTTGTTATTCCAAATGAATTTGCAAGTTGCTCTTTCTATCTCTATGAAGAATTGATTTGGAATTTTGATGGGGATTGGTTGAATCTATATATTGCTTTTAGCAAGATGGCCATTTTTACTAAGCTAATCCTGCCAATCCAGGAGCATGGGAGATCTCTCCATCTTTTGAGATCTTCAATTTCTTTCTTCAGAGACTTGAAGTTCTTGTCATACAGATCTTTCACTTGCTTGGTAGATTCACTCCAAGACATTTTATATTATTTGTGGCTATTGTGAAGGGTGTCATTTCCCTAATTTCTTTTTCAGCTTGTTTATCCTTTGAGCAGAGGAATAATACTGATTTGTTTGAGTTGATTTTATATCCAGCCACTTTACTGAAGTTGTTTATCAGATTTAGAAGTTCTCTGGTGGAAGCTTTAGGGTCACTTAAGTATATTATCATATCATCTGCAAATAGTGAAATTTTTACTTCTTTCCTATTTGTATCCCTTTGACTTCCTTTTGTTGTCTAATTGCTCTAGCTAGGACTTCCAGTAGTATATTGAAAAGGTAGGGAGAGAGTGGGCAGCCTCGTCTAGTCTCTGATTTTAGTGAGATTGCTTCAAGTTTCTCTCCATTTAGTTTGATGTTGGCTACTGGCTTGCTGTATATTGCTTTTACTATGTTTAGGTATGAGCCTTGAATTCCTGATCTTTCCAAGACTTTTAACATGAACAGATGTTGAATTTTGTCAAATGCTTTCTCAGCATCTAGTGAGATGACCATGTGGTTTTTTCTTTGAGTTTATTTATGTAGTGGATTACATTGTTGGATTTCCAAATATTGAACTATCCCTGCATTCCAGAGATAAAACTTATTTGATCATGGTGGATGATTGTTCTGATGTGTTGTTGGATTCGGTTTGCGAGAATTTTATTGAGTATTTTTGCATCAATATTCATAAGAGAGATTGGTCTGTAGTTCTCTTTCTTTGTTGGGTCTTTCTGCAGTTTAGGTATTAGCATAATTGTAGCTTCATAGAACGAATTGGGTAGAGTTGCTTCTGTTTCTATTCGGTGGAATAGTTTGAAGAGAATTGATATTAGGTCTTCCTTGAAGTTGTGATAGAATTCTGCACTAAAACCATCTAGTTCTGGACATTTTTTGGTGGGGAGACTTTTGATGACTTCTTCTATTTCTTTAAGGTTTATAGGACTATTTAGATGGTTTATCTGCTTCTGATTTAATTTTGGTATCTGGTACCTGTCTAGAAAATTGTCCATTTCATCCAGATTTTCCAATTTTGTTGAGTATAGGCCTTTGTAGTAGGATCTGATGATTTTTTTAATATCCCCAATTTTTGTTGTTATGTCTCTCTTTTCAGTTCTGATTTTATTAATTTGGATACTGTCTTTATGCCCTTTGTTTAGTCTGGCTAAGGGATTGTCTATCTTGTTAATTTTCTCAAAGAACCAGCTCCTGGTTTTGTTGATATTTTGTATAGTTCTTTCTGTTTCTACTTGGTTGATTTCAGCTCTAAGTTTGATTATTTCCAGCCATCTAATCCTCTTGGGTGTATTTGCTTCTTTTTGTTCTAGCGCTTTCAGGTGTGTTGTCAAGTTGTTAATGTATGCTCTCTCCAGTTTTGTTTTGTTTTGTTTTGTTTTTTGTAGATACTTACAGCTATGAGTTTTCCTCTTAGTACTATATATATATATATCAGTTAAATCCATTTGGGCCATAACTTCTGTTAGTTTCATTGTGTCTCTGTTTAGTTTCTGTTTCCATGATTTGTCCAATGCTGAGAGTGAAGTGTTGAAATCCCCCACTATTATTGTGTGACGTGTAATGTATGCTTTGAGCTCTAGCAAAGTTTCTTTTATGTATGTGGGTGCCCTTGCATTTGGGGCATAGATATTCAGAACTGCGAGTTCATCTTGGTCCATTTTTACTTTGATGAGTATAAAGTGTCCTTCCTTGTCTTTTTTGATTACTTTTGGTTGAAAATCAATTTTATTTGATATTAGAATTGCTACTCCAGCTTGTTTCTTGGCACCATTTGCTTGGAAGATTGTTTTCCATCCTTTTACTCTGAGGTAGTGCCTGTTTTTGTTACAGAGGTGTGTTTCCTGTATGCAGCAAAATTCTGGGTCTTGTTTATGTATTCAGTCTGCTAGCCTATGTCTTTTTATTGGAGAATTGAGTCCATTGATATTAAGAGATATTAAGGAAAAATGATTGTTGCTTCCTGTAACTTTTGTTATTGGAGGTGCAATTATGTTTGTGTAACTATCTTCTTTTGGGGTTTTTGGAAGACTACTTTCTTGTTTTTTCTACGTTGTAATTTCCCTCCTGGTGTTGGAGTTTTCCTCCAATTATCCTTTGAAGTGCTGGATTTGTGGGACGATATTGTATAAATTTGGTTTTGTCATGGAATATCTTAGTTTCTTCATCAATAGTGATTGAGAGTTTTGCTGGGTATAGTAGTCTGGGCTGGCATTTGTGTTCTCTTAGGATCTGTATGATATCAGTCCAGGATATTCTGGCTTTTATAGTCTCTGGTGTGAAGTCTGGTATAATTCTTATAGGTTTGCCTTTATATGTTACTTTATCTTTTTCCCTTACTGCATTTAATATTCTTTCTTTGTTTTGTGCACTTAGTGTTTTGATTATTATGTGACAGATGGTATTTCCTTTTTGGTTTATTCTATTTGGGGTTCTGTAGGCTTCTTGTATATTTAAGGACATCTCTTTCTTTTGTTTAGGGAAGATTTCCTCTATAATTTTTTAAAGATATTTACTGGCCCTTTAACTTGGGAGTCTTCACCCTCATCTATACCTATTATCCTTAGCTTTGACTTTCTCATTGTGTCCTGGATTTCCTGGATGTTTTGAGTTAGGAGCTTTTTGCATTTTGAATTTTCTTTGACAGTCGTGTCAATGTTTTCCATGGTATCTTCTGCACATGAGATTCTCTCTTCTATCTCTTATATTCTGTTGGTGATGCTTGTGTCTATGACTCCTGGTCTTTTTCTTAGGTTTTCTATCTCCAGCATAGTCTCCCTTTGAGATTTCTTTATTGTTTCTACTTCCATTTTTAGATCCTGGATTTTTTTTTAATTCCTTCACCTGTTTGGTTGTGATTTCTTGCAATTTTTTAAGGGATTTTGTGTTTCCTCTTTAAGGGTTTCTACCTGTTTACCTGTGTTCTCCTCAAATTCTTTGAGAGTGTTATTTATGACCTTCTTAAGGTCCTCTAACATCATCATGAGTAGTGATTTTAATTCTGTATCCTGCTTTTCCAGTGTGATGTGGTGTTCAGGGCTTGCTATGGTGGGAGAATTGGGTTCTGGTGATGCCAAGTAAGTTTGGTTTCTGTTGTTTACATTCTTGCACTTGCTTTTCACCTTTTGGTTAACTCTAGTGCTACTTGCACTCACTTGTTCTGACTGGAGACTGTCTTTCCAGTTATATTGCTTGTGTCAGAACTCCTCAGGGTCCAGATGTCTCTGTGATCCTGTGATCCTGGGCTCCAGCTGCTCTGAGTGCAGTGTATCCTCTAGGATGTCTCAGGATAAGGTGTCTTCATGAGAGGAGACCAGCTAGGTGTTCACTGCTCTGAGTTCCATGGCTCCTCTAGGATGTCTCTGGGTATGGTGTCCACTGCTCTGAAGTCAGTGGCCTCTCTGGGATGTCTCGGGATATGGTTTTCCACAAAGGAGCAGACCAGCTAGGTGTCTGCTCCAGCCACAGGAATCTGGAGAGGAGTGGAAGGGGAGTGGTATTCTGCAGAGGTGGTGTTGGATGCCTAGGGGGTCCTGTGAGCCTCCTGCTCCCAGTTTGGCTCTGAGGCATAGGGAGGTGCACGACTGACCTTACCTGCCTCTCTGAGGTCAGTGGCCTCTCTGGGATGTCCCAGGATACAGTTTCCACATGGGTGCAGACCCACTGTGTGTCTGCTCCAGCCACCAGGAGCTGGAGAGGGCTTTAATACCAATTTAATTACATGCAAGTAATAAAGTCAGTTCTAGGTTGAGGAATGAGCAATACAATAAACACAAATAGTCAAGAAACAAGCAAGGCAATAAACAAAGTCCTGTGATCACTCTCATGATCACTGTTACTAAGGGCTTATCAGGATGACCATGCTATCTGAGCCTACTTCCCTGTCCTAGCCCTAAATCAGATTCTTGCCTGAAGCCTACTTCTTTGTTCTAGCCTAAAATTAGATTCCTGCCTGAACTTACTTTCCTGTTCTAGCCTAAAATTAGATTCCTGCCTGAACTTACTGTCCTGTTCTAGCCTAAAATCAGATTTCTGCCTGAGCGTATTTCCTTTTCATGGCCCAATGTCAAATTCCTGTTTGAAGCCCACTTCCTTGTCCTGGCCTAATGTCAGATTCCTGCCAAATGGCCTCAAAAGCTCTCCACATCTAGTAAAACATAAAGTTGATCCAAATTTTTTGTTCTTGTTTAATAAGTCTCTTAGATGTTTTCCACCTACAATAAAAGAACAAAGTTATGAATAAAAGCACTTAAAATGTATTAGTGGAAGCATAAGTGTGTTACATAAAAGTGTGAAAATTCCTCATATAGACTCATTATATATCTCTCATTGGACAGCATAACAAAACTCATCTATCTGTGAGTGAACACTCAGGTAGAATAGCAGTGAGGACCATGATCATCCTACAAATTAAAAGGACATCAGGAACAGATTACTTAATATGTTTCCATGGAATTTAGTGTTAACTTTCTCTTAAATTTGCTTGGCCCTCTTGTAAATGGAAATGTCATGCTAGTGGATCAAGAAGCTATATTAGAAGAACTGAAATATTTCCTTTTTCTTTTTAGAAAGAAAGTTTAAATGTATGTAATATTATTTTGTTCTGCTTATATGATGGCCAGACTGTTTTGTAGAAAAAGAGGAAGGTATTTCCTCTTTAGGTTTTCAAGATAAAATTATATATATCTATATCTATATCGATATCGATAGAGATAGAGATAGAGATAGAGATAGAGATATAGAGATATAGAGATATAGAGATATAGATATATATATATTATAAAGAGATAGGGAGATATGTTCTATGATTATGTGGTGAGGTATGGGGGGAAGTGGATGTCTTAGTTGGCCAATGTTGAGGCATCTTTTCCCCTGAGAGACCAGCCACACAACAGTATAGTATAGAATAGAGTTTATTCAGGGCATGGGGAGGGGAGTTAAGAGTGTAGTAGAGGCAGAGAGAGGGAGAGAGTAGAGGGAGAGAGTAGAGAAGTAGAGGCCGACCATGACCATGTGGAGACATTGGGGGAAAAGGAAGAGCCCAAGAGGGCAAGAGAGAAGCAAGAGATAAGAGAGCAAGAGATCAAGAGAGCAAGAGAGAACAAGAGAGAGAGAGAGAACGAGAGAGAGAGGAGAGAGAGAGAAAGAGAGAGAGAGAGAGAGAGAAAGGGGCAAGCAGCCACTTTTATAAGTTGCCAGGTAACTGTGGGAAGGAACATATCTGGCTGTTGCCAAGTAACTGTGGGGTGGAGTTTAGACAGAATGCTAACAATATCCAATTTAGATGTTGACAAGATTAAGATGGTGTTTCCATAAGGAAAGAGACATTTCAAACAATCAGGAGGGTAGATTTCTTAGAGGTGCGAAGTCTCTTGTCCTGTATCCAAATTCCATGAATCCTACCATATGCCTATCAGGAGCCATTTTGCCTGCTTCTGTGACAGCCTGGCTGTCAGGCAGAGTCTAGTCAGGCCAGGGTCTTCTGACATATTTCCTGGCCTGCTGACATATGGAACGATAAGAGGGGATATACATAAAGCTCAAGGCGAGGAGCTGAATGGTCTGCTAATCTTGGAGAACAAGGAGATATACAGAGGTCTCCAAATGGATACAGATATGGAATATACATCAACCATTGTCTCTTCTGGTTTGTGACTTTGTTTCTCATGATACTGTAAAGTATATAAAACCTATGGGAATTAAATTCCAGGCTGCCACAAGTATGCTCAGCAATTGAGCTGCATGGAATTAAGACAGTGGGGAACCTTAAAGAGAGTGAAAATGTCCAGAGATTTGGGTAAAGAGAGTTTATTAAAATGGGGAAAAACATTTGCAATAATAGCAGGAAGCCATGATCTGAAGACAGAGTCAAAAGCTGAGGGTCAAAAGGTGTATGGCTTTTTATAGTATATTTTACAGGGAGCCCACCAGTGATGACAGCTCAGACATAGTTTACAGTCAATCAACAGTATTTATTCCAACTTGCTGGGACTACACTCAGGTATTCAGGACCCACCAAGTGTTTATGGTAAGAGTTTTTAAAGACAAAAGCCATATCCTGGTATCTTGCTTGGCAGCTGCAGGGGAAAATTTTGCACAAGCAAACAGTTTAACAGAAGGTAAGTTAGTGGAGGTATTTTGACTTCAGGTTCCTAGAATAAAGTTGAATACTTTATACGAGATTTTCCATAAAGGAGATCAAATTCTAGTCAATCCTAAAATAGTCTCAGCAAGAGTACAAGAAGGACAAATCTCTGAATTATCATGGCCCTGTCACAAGCCTAGCCCATCTCTGAGAAAGAACTTAACTGTGCACATTCTCTGCTTGTTGCATATAGCCCAGGTTAGAAAGGGCCTTCATCTCCCTCTGCAAACTGGCTTCTTTCATATGTTAATCTTGCTGCAGCTTTCTTCAACTATCTTCTCTTGCTACAAACCTCCTTTGGTGTCTTTCACCTTGAAATTATCTAATTTTTTTGTTGGAAGTAGACACAAGTGACTCGTTATTGATTCTGATAGCTTTCATAGCAGTACCGTAGAGTAGAACCATCTAGGAAGTAGACTAAGCTTTAGAACAAAGATTTTCTGAATTTTAGTTAGAGTTCTGCAACTACTCTTTAACCTTAGGTAAAAGAGCTAACGTTATTACTGATGGTACCTCCATACACAACTAAAGGAATTAAATTTAAATATACTTTATAGGGTATTTGTAAGGACTTAGTGGAGTGATTTGTATAAGATTGAAATTTATTTGATGCAAAGAATATGCTTGATATAAGCACAAGTTTTTATTATTTGTATTATCATTTAAATCACAGAAAATAAGAAAGAAACATCTCCTGTTCAAATTAAGTTGTGGAGAAAAGAGAATCTACATGAAGATTTGGAAAGAGCCCCAAATCTTTCAACTTTCTATAGTTCCACATTGATTCAACCAGGGCTAAGGATCTACCTAGACTAAACTGTCTTTTGTTTTTCAGTAACCACTCATCCTAATAACTCCAAGTAGAGCCCCTTACCAGTATGCTCATAATTTCACTCTTGTTGTTATGTCAGTTACTACTATGAACATACACTTCAACAATAACTGTCAAAATCTGACTAGAGTTGTCATTGCCAATACTGCTGCTCTGCTGTCCTGACTACTGGAGAAATTCCTGGTGTATCAATCAATCGATCAAGCTCCTGAAAGAATTGTTCTTATGTCCCTAATTTACAGATGAGGAAACTGATAATTAACTTGATCACCACTAACAAACAATGAACAGCAGACATAATTCTTTCACTAGACCTGTAGGCTCCCCAGACTTTTACACCTCCTCTTCATTTTCTCTGCCTAAATGTTTTGAACACAGCAAAACATATTTCTACCAGAATTTTATAGCTGTTCCTCTCAGCCTGAAAAACAGATAGTAACCAGTTGCTGAGCCTAAAGACCCATACCAATTTTTCAAAATGCCAATGGCATTTCAGTGATTCAGAGATGCAAAGGCCCATCACTTTCTTTTCACCCAGGAGATGTCTCTTGTTCGAAGAACAAGAAAAACAAGGTAGAGTGAACACACCCACTGATAAGACATGTTTTTTCCAATGAAAAGTCTTCAGGACTAGAAACGATGAGCTCTGTCATGCTTCTGTGCTTGGAGAAAGAGAACAAAAACAAAATAAGTGACTGTATCCAAGTCATTTTATGGGAATCTGGTAGAGTAGAAATTGAAGATTTGCTCAGGGTAAATCTGTTTTTCCCTCTGGCATTGGAAAGCCCTGACCCTCCATCTCTTGGTCTGATTGTCTAGAGGGAGCTTGTCCCTAAGTGATAGTCTCAGTAGAGTATAGCTGACAAACCTGCAAAGCAGCAAAGAGGAGAAGAAAGCTGCCATATGGAAGCTGCAGATAAATTGGATCTATTCACAAAACCAACTGAAAAAGCAGGAGCAACAGCAGTCATTTTGCAAGGGGCTTGATTCATACATCTTTTAAAACTTGGTTATTGTGCTTCAAAGTAATGGAGAAAAATAAGAAAGTGACTGTGTATTAGCTATTTATGACCTACCTCTGTGCTCATGCCTCATGTGGTAATTCTGTAAATCATTCATCAACTGAGCCAGGCCAGGAAACTCACAGGCCTTGGAAATCTATGCAAAGCTTGGAAGGTAGAATGTGCCTTGAATCATGAATTATTATAACTCAAAAATGTTCATTTTCACAAGGGCTTCTATGACTTACCAGGGGTAGGCTTCTAATGCATAAGCAGATAAGCAGTAAACAAGGGAGTAAAAGAAAATTTCTAAGCTCTAGGCAGAAAAATAAGTTGTTATCAGTTCATTGATATATAGTGGTAGTTACAGTGATGATGGTGATGATGGTGGTCATGGTGGCATTGGAGATAGACTAATATCAGATAACAGTTGAAGAGCATTTCCTCCATAATAATTGTATGCTGAGGACCTTTGTCTGTGACAGTTTTCATGTTTCCCCCCTACTTTCTGTCCTCTCTTTCAGCATTATCCCATTTTTCTTTATTTACCTTCTTTTCTTCTTTAGTCTGAAGACTAAAGGACTAGACTATAAGGTACTTCTACCCATGGGTAATGCATGATCAAGCTTCCTTAAATAGAGGTATAGTTTTGCTGATGAGAAATGAGTTTCCAGACTGAGACCAGAAAAGAGAATCATCAATCTTTGCCTACAGAAAAAGCCCAATGTCTTAGTATTTTGACAAATGGCCTGTTCTGTATGACTGCTATGAAAATCTACCATAACTTGTTGTATTAAAAATAATACCATTTCGAGCTGTGGTGGCACACACCTTTAATCCCAGAACTTGGGAGGCAAAGGCAGGCAAATTTCTAAGTTAAAGGCCAGCCTGTTCTACAGAGTGAGTTCCAGGACAGCCAGGGTTACACAGAGAAACCCTATCTTGAAAAAAACTAATAATAATAATAATAATAATAAGAAGAAGAAGAAGAAGAAGAAGAAGAAGAAGAAGAAGAAGAAGACGAAGATTTATCTATATTCTTGTATATTTATCTATTTTTATCTATTTTTTTGCCAAGTTAAAAGACCAGGATCAAGTTATCAGTAAGGCTAGTTTGTTCTGAAGTCCCTCTCTAACTTATAGATGTCTATCTTCTCTGTATCTCTTTATATGACCGTGTGTGTGTGTGTGTGTGTGTGTGTTTAGAGTGGGTAGGGCTTTATTTGAGTGGTAGAATATTTAAAATGCATGTACAAAGTTCAAGCCTCAATATCTCCTAGAAAGCAACGTTTGTTTATGGCACATTCTAAAAACTTCATTGTAATTTACCTATTTTTTTAGTAACTCAATCTGTAAATGTTGATAATTAAAACATGAATATTAGAATTGAAGAATATAGCTCAACTGAAAATGGTCTAATGTCTAAAACTATAGTGAAATCACAAAAGACAGAATAGGACAAGCAATTTTCTTAATACTTCTTTCCCTTAACAAAGTAGCTAAGATCTTGGAGTACAAATATTTTTGTGCTGTGATTATGCAGGTAAGCATGAACTTGCCCCCAAGAGTTTGATAAACTGGAATGCCCAAATATTTTAGACAAAAGAACAGGTTAGAGAGAATAATAAAAGTAGAAGCTCTAAAAATGAATGTTATTGAGAGTAAGGGAAAACAAAACACCAATGAGGATTATCCATCTGAGATCCCCTATGGTATAGATTTTTTAATTTAGGGCAAAATATAATCAATAGCATCATTATGCATAGATACTGGAACCCAGTATTGCACAGTGCTCGTGTAACACTCATTACACACCAGGTATAGTTTAAATGTTTTGTTCAGTACTATTTCCTTTTTGTATTGCTATTGCTCTGTGCTGAAGTTTGAGCCTTAACTGTTCTTTTTAAATATCTACGTGGTATAAACAAAGCTTCCAGTGTGAGTTCTTGAAATGTTATGGAACCTTTAAGCTATGAGGTCTAGTGGGAAGCTTTCAGGTAATTGGGGTCCTCATAGCTACTTTTTTGTCTCTGTGGCTACAATCTCTGACAGTAATAGCTTGATGGAGTAATAATTTATTTTAACTTATGAGTTCAGAAATTGTAGTCCATCATGATAGGGAGGTCTTCACATCTCAGCAGACTAGGAAATAGAAAACTACATAGGAATCAAAATTTATAACTTACAAAGGCCTCTTCCCCTGGTGACCTACTTCACCTGCTAGGCCCCAGGCCCCCAAAGTAGTGCTGCCAGTTAGGAATGAACATTCAAAATATGAAGAGGCCAGGATGGTATAGGTTCAAATCAAAGTGCTTGTTCTCTTTTACTTCCTGGACAAAGGTAAATGATTTGCTCTTCTTTTGATTTTGCATTTTTACCCTAATGTAGTGACAACAATGAGTTCAGAGGAGCTAAGAAATTTGCACAGGATCACTACTAAATGGGACAGCTGAGATTTTAAACTCGCATCTAGTTAACTCCCTTTCTACGCTAAAGCACATTCCCATTTACTCATCCAGCATTCTTTTGATATTTTGCTATGTATTGGACTCTATTAGAAACATAGAAATAGAGTTGTGAAAAAGATAGATAGATATGCCCTGAACAGCTCTTAAATTTTACAGAGGTGAGAAAGATCCAGAATAAAAAGACAAAAGAGCAAGTATGTAATTAATAAAGCATTAGTTATCAATAAATATTAACAGGAAAATAAAACAACATGATACCATAAAGTGGGGAAGATAGTTTATCTTGAGGAAGTTGCACTTGCTTCTAATCCTCTAGGACAAGTTCATGCAAATGCTTGGTGGAGAAGTCATTTCCATGAAAAGAAAAATTACTTGAAAGGATTCAGGGTTGGGATAAAAAGTGCATTTAAGAAATAACAGGTTCCCTTCAGATACTGGATGAGTCTACAGTCATTCAATGTCTCAACTAGCAAGCTTTATGAAAACTGTTAGCAAGTAGTGCTGGTTAGACCCACAAGTGAAGATCTACCTGAGACTTCCTATCTACATGCAGGCTCTCTGGGTGATGCAGTCTTCTTTCTACATGATTGTGAGGGCTCAAAAGAACTTATACTATGCTAAACATTCATGAATGTAGAAAAGAGAAGCTAGCTTAAATTTACCTCAAAATTTCTTTTACTAATTGAAATATTCATAGATCCTGTCCAGAATCAAAGGAGTTGAACTAAGTTGAATGGTGTCTTCAAAAATCTATGTCCATCTAGAATTTCCAGTTAAAACTAATTTCCTAAGATTTTGCATGTGTAATCAGTTAAGATGCAGCCATACTAGATTGATATAAGATCTATAAACAATGAATGATATTCTCATAAAAGTAGAGTCAAAAGTCAGATAGATCCAGGGAGAAAAGCCAGGCAGTAATGACGGTTGGGAACTGAAACAAATCCATAAGTCAAATCATGCTTATAACTACAGTAGTCACCAAAGGCTGGAAAAGAAGTGTAAAACAGACCCTCCTTTATAGACTTCAAAAAAACCAACCTGGGTAATATGTTGGACTTGGACTTTTGGCTTGAAGAGCTGAGGAACTGTGCATTTATGTTCTAGGCTTCCTAACCTGTAAGAGCCCTTTGCTCATTATGGCATTCATTGAAAACAAACACAGGGGTGGAGAAATGAACCTCTGCTTCTGCTGAAGAACTGTTAAGGTCATTTATAATGCAGAAGAGAATGACTGCGATGGGGAAGATTGTTGGGGTCCCTTCTCAAAATAGATAATCAAAAGTGGCATAAGTAGTTGATGACTTGCTATCTGCTTTCATAGTTAGTATGACGGTGACCATGTCTGTGCCCATGCCTGTGTGTGTGTGTACGTGTGTGTGTGTGTGTGTGTGTGTGTGTGTGTTAATTAATGTCTACCAGAGCCTTCCCATCTACATGGAGGTTCTTTTTTTTTCCCCCAAGATGCTTTTTTTATTTTATTTTTTATTGTATATTTTTAAATTTATTTTTATTGACTATTTTATTTACATTTCAGATGCCATCCCCTTTCCCCATTTTTCCTTCCTAGAAAACCCCTATCCCATGCCCCCTTCTTTTTGCTTTTATACAATTTTTTAAATGTTAACCAAAGGTTTTATAAGTTTGGTAATGCTTAGTATCATTCAGAAGTGTAACCCAATGCCCAACCTAGATATAGCAACTATCTTTGACTGGCAGCAACATGTGAACATCCACCTCCATGTCTCCCCCCTCTCTTTCTCTCTCTCATCATCTAGCTCCTCCTCTCCTTCTCCATGGAGGTTCTCTTAGATACATGTTCTCACACTTTTGCATGTGTTCTCCCCCCCCCTCTCTCTCCCTCTTGTGTGTGTGTGTGTGCATTCTAAATACCTTCTTGTAAACAAATATCATTTCTTCAGGGCTAGTGTTACAACTTACACTAGTGTCATTGGTTTTTTTTCTGCTATAGTAATTTCAAACTTTTTCTCAGCAAGACATAAACATAATAAGCATTGAATTCAAGCTTTGAAAACTTTTAGGCTTCTACAGTGGCTGAGTTCAAGAAACCTTAATCACCAGCATGATGGTAGGCACTGCTGCCACTTGTTCCCCTGAAACACTAGATCCAGTTGAATCAACATGTTGTAAAGACCACAAGAGTTGAGTGGTTGTAACTGTTAGTCAAGTGTCTGAAAGGGTATAGTCTGTCCCATGCATAGGAAAGAAAAACTTTATCTCTCATGCCTCAGAAAAAACCTACCATGCCTCTAACATGCCTCAGAAATATGTTTTCCATTTGTTTACCAGGAATTTGAAATTTAGAGCTTGAGGCGTTGAAACCACTGATTCACGAAGCTCTCACTGTCAAGTGAGACACTGGATGTGAACAAGCTTTGAATAATCAACAAATATAACAAAGGGCTGGGTCTTGAGAATGGTTAGAGTTTAATGTAACAAATCCCTCTGCCACATCAGTATGGAAATTATGCAGGATGTTGTGAGTCTACTGACACTAGGGAACTCATTAGAACTGAAGAAACATGGAAAACCTAGCTATCTGGAGTGAGAAAGCTGACCCTCTCTAGCTAACTTAGTATCAAGGGGAGGAAGTGTAAATAAAATTATCTACAATCTTTTAAAATCCTGAGCCTTTGCCAGGCACAAATACAAGAATTAGGTATGCTACATGCATGGTGAGAATATCCTTGGGAGTGAGGATTCAAAAACAAATTAAATCAAAATAGTGTAATAAAAATCTCTCTGTAGCTGAGACTAGGTCTTTGGGCATATGCTCAAGAGTAACATAGCTGGGTCATATGTTATTTTTATTGTAAAAGCTTTTTCTTAGAAGCTTTTATACTGATTTCTATAATGGCTTTATTAGTTTACATTGCGACCAACAGTGAATAATGATTCCTCTTTGATAATTTCCATCATCATTATTTGTTGTTTTCTTGATGCTAGCCATCTGACTGGGAAATGACAGAAGCTCAAAGTAGTTTTACTTAAAATTTCCTTGATTGCTAAGAATTTTTAACAGCTCAAGAAATACATTGGCAACTTATTTGTTTCTTCCTGGTTTTGTCTTAGGGTTTTTGTTTTTGTTTTTTGTTTTGTTTCTGGTTTTTTTTTGTTTGTTTGTTTTTGTTTTTGTTTTTTTTTGGGTTTTTTGTTTGTTTGTTTGTTTGTTTGTTTTTGCTGTGAAGAGACACCATGATAATTGCAACTGTTACAAAGAAAAATATTTAATTGCAACAGGCATGTGGTTTCAGAAGTTTAGTCCATTATTATCATGACAGGAAGCATAGCAGGCAGACATGGTACTGGAGAAGGAGCAGAGAGTTCTACATCTGGATCTGCAAGCAGCAGGAAGTGATTGCCACACTAGTTGTGGCTTGAGTATCTGAGACCTCAAAGCCTGTCCCCAGTGACCACTTTCTCCAAAAAGGCCTCACTTACTCTAACAATGTCACTCTCTATGAGCTTATGGAGGCCATTTTCATTCAAGTCACCACAGGTTCATTTGTCCATTTATGGACT
The DNA here is from genome assembly GCA_030674055.1 of Rhabdomys pumilio. Lineage (NCBI taxonomy): Eukaryota > Metazoa > Chordata > Mammalia > Rodentia > Muridae > Rhabdomys > Rhabdomys pumilio. The sequence goes on from JANHMN010000018.1 coordinate 106,212, forward strand.
GGAAGATTTGTGAGGGCTTAGGGAGTGTTTACTTTATTTATTTTTAGGGGTAATTTATATAGTTTAAATACTATCTCCATGTCTAAAATATAGTTGGCAAAGTTTTTTCTACAATATAAAAGAACTAAATATCTGTCCATCAATACATGAATGGGTAAAAATAGGGCATGTAAATACAATGAAATTTTATTCACTTCTCAAGAAACCTTAAATTATAACATTTGTAGAAAACTGGATGAACCCAGAAATTATTATGTTAAGAAAAATTAGCCATTCTGATAATGACAAATACTGCAGGCCTCCTCTCCTACACAGAGCCCAGATTTTAATTTATATACATGTATATACATATGTGTAATAATGAAGTAGACAAGCCTGAAACTAGAAAGGCAATCATTGTGGAGACAAGAAAGATCATAAAATGAGTAGAGACAAAAAGTAGAAGGAGGCATTGGGAGAAAGACGGGGGACCACATGAAGAGGGCAGGGACCATGAGGAAACCAATGTGATCATTTATGAAACTACTAAAAAATTTTAAATGGCCAAAATGATGTAAAGCAACTAGAACTAGTTAAGAGAACTAGTTACCAGCGATAACCAGGTGACAAGAGGCAAACACAAAAGCATAAGAAACAGAAGCCAATACTACCTGGCAATATCAAAACCCAGTTCTCCTACCACAGTAAGACCTGGATATCCCAACATACCTGAAAAGCAAGATTCTGATCTAAAATCCCATATCATGAAAATGATAGAGGACTTTAAGAAGGACATAAATAATTCCCTTAAAGAAATACAAATGAATACAGGTAAACAAGCAGAAGTCCTTAAAGAGGAAACACATAAATTTCTTAAAGAAATACAGGAAAACACAATCAAACAGGTGAAGAAATTGAACAAAATCATCCAGGATCTAAAAATAGAAACAAACAGAGACATTAAAGAAAACACAAAGGTTGACAACCTTGAAGATGGATAACCTAGGAAATAGAGCAGGAGTCACAGATGCAGTCATCACCAACAGAATACAAGAGATAGAATAAAGAATTGCAGGCATACAAGACACCATAGAAGACACTGACACAACAGTAAAAAGCTCCTCACTCAAAACATTCAAGAGACCCAGGACATAATGTAAAGACCAAACCTAAAAATGACAGGGATAGAGGGGAGTGAAGATTTCTAACTAAGAGGGCCAGTAAACATCTTCAACAAAAGTATAGGAGAAAACTTCCCTAACCTAAAGAGAGAGAGAGAGAGAGAGAGAGAGAGAGAGAGAGAGAGAGAGAGATGCTCACAAACATACAAGAAGTCTACAGAACACCAAAAAGATTGGAGCAGAAAAGAAATTTCTCCAATCACATAATAATCAAAACACCAAATACGCAGAACAAAGAAAGAATATTGAAAGTGGTAAGGGAAAAAGGTCAAGTAACATATAAAGGCAGACCTATCAGAATTACACCAGACTTCTTAAACGAGACTCTGAAAGCCAGACAATCTTGGGCAGATGTCATACAGACTCTAAGAGAACAAAAATGCCAGCCTTGGCTACTACACCCAAGAAAACTCTCAAGATATTCCATTAGTACTTTTCCACTAACTAAGCCCTACAGATGACAATAGAAGGAAAACTCCAACACAAGGAGGAAAACAGCACCCAACAAAAAAACAAGAAATTAATCTCACAACAAACCGAAAAGATGAGATTCACACAAACATAATCCCACCTCTGAAAACAAAAATAACAGGAAGCAACAATTATTGGTCCTTAATATCACTCAACATCAACAGACTCAATTTCTCAATAAAAAGCCATTGGCTAACAGACTGGATAAGTAAACAGAACCCAGCATCTTGCTACATGCAGGAAACACACCTCAGTGACAAAGACAGAAACTACCTCAAAGTAAAAGGCCAGAAAAAAATTTTTCCAAGCAATTGATCCTAAGAAACAATTGGAGTGGCCACTCTAAAATCCAATAAAATAGACTTTCAACCAAAAGTTATCAAAATTTGGAGAAGTACATGACATACTCACCAAAGGGAAAAAATCCACCAAGATGAACTATGAATTCCGAACATCTATGCCTCAAATGTAATGCACCCACATTTGTAAAAGAAATGTTACTTAAGCTCAAAACTCACATTGAACTTCACACAATAATAGTAGATGTCAACATTCTACTCTCACTAATGGAGAAACTAAACAGAGACACAGCAAAACTAACAAAAGTTATGAACAAAATAGATTTAACAGATATCTACAGAACATTTCACTCTAAAACAAAAGAACATTCCTTCTTCTCAGCACCTCATGGTACCTTCTCCAAACTTGATCTTATAATCGGATACAAAACAGGCCTCAACAGATACAAGAACATTGAGTGATTCCCATGTATCATATCAGAACAACATGTACTAGGGCTGGTTTTCAATAACAACAATACAGCAGAAAACCTAAATAGACTGGGAAGCTGAATAACTCTCTACTCAACAATAAATTGGTCAGCAAAAAACCTAAAGAATGAAATAAAAGTCCTTCTAAAATTTAATGAAAATGAAGTCACAACATATTCAAGCTTATGGGACACAATGAAAACAGTGCTAAGGGGAAAACTCATAGGCCTGAGTGCCTCCATAAAGAAATTGGAGAGGTCATACACTAGCAGCTTAATAGCACATCTGAAAGCTGTAAAACAAAAAGAAGGAAATGAATACAAGAGGAGAAGACAGTAGGAAATAATCAAACTCAGGGCTGAATTCTACCATGTAGAAACAAAGAGAAGTATACAAAGAATCAACAAAACCAGGAGGTGATTCTTTGAGAAAGACAAGAAGACAGATAATCCCTTAGACAAACTAATGAGAGGGCACAAAGACAGTACCCAAATTAACAAAATCAGAAATGAAAAGGATGAACTAACAACAGAAACAGAGAAAGTTAAAAAAAATCATCAGATCCTACTACAAAAGCCTATACTCATCAAAACTGGAAATCTAGATGAAATGGATGATTTTCTAGACAGATGCTAGGTACTAAAGTTAAATCAGGATCAGATAAACCATCTAAACTGTTCCATCGCCCATAAGGAAATAGACGTAATCATTAAAAGTCTCTTAACCAAGTAAAGCCAAGACCCAGATGGTTTTAGTACAGAATTCTATCAAATCTTCAAAGAAAACATATCAAATAGTTCTCAAGCTATTCCACAAAATAGAAACAGAAGGAACTCTATCCAGTCATTCTATGAAGTCACAAATACACTGATACCTAAACACACACACACACACACACACACACACACACACAAACCAACAAAGAAAGAGAATTCCAGACCAATTTTCCTTATGAATCTCAATGCAAAAATACTCAATAAAATTCTCACAAACTGAATCTAAGAACACAGAAAAAAGATTATTCACCAGTATCAAATAGGATTCATATCATTCATTCAATATATGGAAATACATCAATGTAATCCACTATATAAAGAAAATAACCACATGATCATCTCAGATGCTGAAAACCCTTTGACAAAATACAACACCCCTTCATGTTAAAAGTATTGGAGAAATCAGTAATTTAGGACCCTACCTAAATACAGTAAAAGCAATATACAGCAAACCAGTAGCCAATATCAAACTATATGGAGAGAAAGTTGAAGCAATCCCACTAAAATCAAGACAAGACAAGGCTGCCTACTCTCCCTCTATCTATTCAGTATAGTGCTCAAAGTTCTAGCCAGTGCAATTAGACAACAAAAGGATATCAAAGGGATAAAATTGGAAAGAAAAAAAAATCAAGATATCACTACTTGTGAATGATATGATAGTATACTTAAGCAACCCCAAAAATCCATGAGAGAACTTCTAAACCTAATAAACAACTTCAGCAAAGTGGCTGGATATAAAATTAACTCAAACAGACCAGTAGCCTTTATCTACTCAAAGAATAAATGGACTGAGAAAGAAATTAGGTAAATGGCACCCGTTAGAATTATCACAAATAATATAAAATATCTTGGTGAGACTCTAACCAAGCTAGTCAAAGATCTGTATGACAAGAATGTCAAGTCTCTGAAGAAAGAAATCAAAGACCCCAGAAGATGAAAAGATTTCCCAGGCTCATGGATTGCCAGAATTAACATAGTAAAAATGGCCATTTTGCCAGAAGCAATCTACAGATTCAATGTAATTTTCAACAAAATTCCAGCTCAATTCTTCTCAGAGATAGAAAGAGAAGTTCTCAAATTCATCTGAAATAACAAAAATCCCAGGACAGCAAAAACCATTCTCAACAATAGAAGAACTTCTCAGGGAATCACCATCCCTGATCTCAAGCTGTACTACAGGGCAACAGTGATAAAATCCACTTGGTACTGGTTCACAGACAAGCAGGTAGATCAATGGCATAGAATTGAAGACCCAAAAATAAACCCATATATATGGTCACTTGATCTTTGACAAAGAAGCTAAAACCATCCAGTGGGGGAAAAGGCAGACTTTTCAACAAATGATGTTGGTTCATCTGGCAGTCAGCATGTAGAAGAGTGCAAATTGATCTATTATTGTATCGATGTACAAAGCTCAAGTGGATTCAAGACCTCCACATAAAACCAGATATGCTGATTCTAATGGAAGAGAAAGTAGTAAAGAACCTAGAACACATTGGCACAGGAGAAATTTTCCTGAATTGAAAATGGCTCATGCTTTAAGAACAACAATCAACAAATGGGACCTCATAAAATTGAAAACCTTCTGAAATTCTAGGTGGTGAGGCAGGAGTAGGTGAATGGGTGAAGGAGGACCCTCATAGAGGATAAGGAGAGGAGAGAGGGGGATAAGATGGGGGTTATGGAGTGGTAACTGAGAAGGGGAATATCATTTAAAATATAAACAAATAAAATGATTAATAAAAAAAATTTAATTTGAGATTCACAAATGGAAAAAACAGCTGTTCCTTTAAGATTAGGAGGTGGGAGAATTGATTTCTTAGCGAAGCCTTGTGGTTTCTTCCCAAGATGAGTGAGTTTGGGATTAGAACAAAAATTGTACTAAATTGATGTGCATAATCCAGTGGTTCATGGCTTAAATGAGGACACAGTTGTGCCTCTACGCTGACCCAGGCATGCTCGGTTGCATGCTTGTGATAGAGCTGAGGGCTTTTCAAATGTTTCTAGTTTTTAACTCTGTTCTATATATATAATTGATATAAGCCATCATAAGTTTTAAAAAAAGCCATTATATGTTACTTATATTTGGTCTCATACAAGTTCAACAGGTTCATTAGCTCAAGGAAATGACTTGGCAACAAGCCAAAGAGGTAATGAAAAAAAACTGTCCTCCATGTTCTCTATGCAATCAAACTCATACCTGTCGGTTTTACCAAAAGAAATGACATTTGGCAGATGGATGTTTTCTATTTTGTAGAATTTGGAAAACAAAGGTATATACACCATACCATTGACACATACTCAGGTTTTCATTGGAAAACTGTTTTAAGTTCTGAAAAGGCTGGTTGCATACTTATACACTTGAAAATAATGACAATTATGGGGATAGCTAAACAAATTAAAACTGATAATGTTCCTGCATATGTATCCAATAAAATGAAAAATTTCTATGAGTGTTACAATATAAAGCATGTTACTGAATTACCACACAGTCAGTTATAGAAAGAGCTGGTTGTACATTAATAGAGATAGTTATTTGTTGGGCCGTGGAAGGGTATTTTGATTCTTGGGTTGTGGGTGTTTGGCCACACCCCCAGAACCCAGGCTCCTGACAAGACGTCTAATCTCCATTCAACCTGCACCCTTCAGTCACGTAGGACACAGGTAGAGGCCGTGATTAACAGGTCTCCACCTCCAAAGATTAAAATATTAATGACCTATCTCAAGTCTGGGGGCATAGCTAATTAAGTTATTCCCTCCCCCTTTCTCCCCTCCCTATAAAAGTCAGGCTCCTCTGGCTTTTGAGGGGGAGCACAAACCATCTATATCCATTCACCAAGCCATGAACAATAAAAGCTTTGGAAAACTCCTGGACTCCACGTATCTCCTGGGCCTGCCGCCAGGTTCCCAACCTTTGGAACCCTGAACCTTCCCGGCCTGCCTGCTGTGGGACCCTCCGCCGGCGGTGTGGGAAGCCCATCCGGGACCCTGCCGCTCGCCCTCACGACTTTGTACTCAATGCTGGACTAAAGTGTGAATTTTTTTCCACAGTTATTAAACAAAAGTGAAAGGACCCCCCCCCCATACCACCACCAGGAACAATTATTTCACCACTTCTTTCTCCACCTCTATCAGACTCCTGAACCATACAGGTAAGCTTCCCTTCTGCCATCTATCTTCCCTCCTTTCTGAGCCCTCTGCACCAAGTCAAGCTGCCCTGAGTAGTCAGTCTGCCATCACAGGAGGTTGGAGGGACTGCCACTCTCCTACCTCCTTTCCTGTGCCTCCATAAGACCCCTGGACCATACAGGTAAGTTTCCCTTTGCCCACTTATTTTTCCTGTTCTCTGAGCCCTCTGGGCCAAGCCAAGCTGCCCTGAGCAGCTTGCTATCCTGGAGGGGGGGGGGATCCATTCTTCCATCACCTTTCCATCAGACCTGAGACTCCTGAAACATACAGGTTAGCTTCCTTTCTCCCACTTACCTTCCCTGATGACTGAGTCCTCTGGGCCAAGCCAAGTAATGCTCTGAGTAAACTGCTATCCCAGCGGGACCTCCATTCTCCCATCACTTCTCTTTTACCATCATAGGATTTACGAACTATACAGGTAAGCTTACTTTCGGCCAATTGCACACAAACTTCTTTGCTCTCTGAGTCCCCTAGACCAAGTCAAGTTGCCCTAAGCAGTCTGCCATCCCAGGGAAACATCCATTCTCCTGCCTCCTCTCCACCCAACTTCAATGGACCTGAGGTCCTGAACCATACAGAACTGCAGTTCTAGAACCAAACACCCCAAGGATACCCAACCTGTCATATCAGGATCACTGAGTTTAGGCCCACTGCCGATACTTACTACAACAAGAACATCCAAGGACCAGAATCCTTTAGATGGCTAAAGGCCCTTGAAAAACCATAAACAACAAAAGTCGGGGCAGTTTGACATTTTCAGAGTACAGCTATCATACTACAGCAAACTCTAGATACCTTAATACAACTGAAGCATAAGAAAATGACCTTAAATCCAACCTTATGAAGATGACAGAGACATTTAAAAAGGAAACAAATAAATCCCCAAAAGAAATGCAGGAAAATACAATTAAGCAGGTGAAGGAAATTAAAAAAACAAAAAAACAAAAAAACAAAAAACCTTCAAGATTTGAAAATGGAAATAAAAACAATAAAGAAAACACAAACTGAGAAAAACCAGGAGATAGAAACCTAGGGAAGAGAACAGGAACAACAAATGCAAGCATCACTAACAACACAAGAGATGAAAGAGAGAGTCTCAGGTGTAGAAGATACAATAAAGGAAACTGATACATCAGTCAAACACATGTTAATCTAAAAATTCCAAACACAAAGCATCCAGGACACCTGGAATACCATGAAAAGGCCTAACCTAAGAATAGGAATAGAAGAAGGCAGAGTTCCAGCTTCAAGGCCCAGAAAATACTTTCAACAGAATCATAGAAGAAAACTTTCTTAAAGAAAGAGATGCATACAAGAGGCTTATAGAACATCAATTAGACTAGACCAGAAAAAAAATTTCCTCCTGACACATAATAAACAAAACATAGAACAAAGAAAAATATTAAAACCAGCAGAGGGAAAGGCTAGGTAACATACAGATGCAGACCTATCAGAATTACACTGGACTTCTCTCTAAAATCTAGAAGGGCCTGGAGAGATATCTTGTAATCTCTAAAAAAAAAAAAAAAAAACCCACAGATGTGACCTTAGACTACTATACCTAGCAAAATTCTCAATAACTATAGGTGGAAAAAACAAGATATTTCAAGACAAATCCAAATTCTAACAATATTTATCCACAAATCTAACCCTACAGAAAATACTAGAAGGGAAACTCCAAATGAAGGAGAACAACTACATCTAAGAAGCCACTGAAAATAAGTAATCACATACCAGCAAAAACAAGGGAAACACACACACACACACACACACACACACACACACACAGAGAGAGAGAGAGAGAGAGAGACAGAGAGAGAGACACAGAGAGAGACAGAGAGAGAGACAGAGAGAGAGAGAGACAGAGAGAGAGAGAGACTAACAACAGAATCATAACAGTAATTAACAGTCACTGGTCATTAGTATCTGTCAACATTAATGGATTCAGTTCCCCAATAAAAAGACACAGGCTAACAGAATGAAGGCAAAAACAGAATTAATCATTTTGCTAAATACAAGAAATACACCTCAGCAATAAAGATAGACATTATCTCAGAGTAAAAAATTTGGAACAAAATTTTTTAAGCAAACGGACCCAAGAAGCAAACTGAATCAGCCTTTATAATATTTAATAAAATAGACTTTCAACCAAAATTAACCAAAAAAGACAGGGAAGGACATTTCATCCTCATCAAAGAAAAAAATTTACCAAGATGATATTTCAGTTCTGAACATCTATGCCCCAAACACAAAGGTATTCACATTTGTAAAAGAAATATTGCTAAAGCTTAAATTGTGTATCAAACCCCACACACTAATAGTGGGAGATTTCAACACCCAACTCTCACCAATTGACAGCTTATCCAGACAAAAACTAAACAGAGAAATAATGGATGAACCAGTGTTATGAATCAATTGTGCCTAACAGACATATACAAAGTATTTTACTCAGAAAAATAAGAATATACCCTTTTCATGGATCCTTCTCCAAAATGGACCATATAGTCATTCATGAAGCAAGATTCAACAGATACAAGAAATCTGAATTAACCTCTTGTATCTTATCAGACAACCACTAATTGAAGCTGGTCTTCAAGAACAAGAGAAACACCAGAAAACCTATACACTAAATGAAACTGAACAACTTTCTACTCAGTGATTTCTGGGTCAGGGAAGGAATAAAAACTTATGTTGAATACTTTCTAGAGTTCAACAAAAGTGAAGATACAAATTCCCAAATTCATGGGACATAATAAAATCAAAACTAAGAGTTTCATAGAACTAAACACTTTAAAAATCTTAGAAAGTTCTTATGCCAGCAATTTAGATGTACATCAGAAAGATCTAGGAAAAGAAGAAGCAAGCACACAGAAGAGTAGAAGGTGGGAAATAATCAAAACCAAGTTTGAAATTAGTCAATTAGAAAGAAAGAAACAAACAGTACAAAGAATCAATGAAACCAAGAGCTGGTTCTTTGAGAAAATTAACAAGATAGACAAACCCTTAGCCAAACTAATTAAAAGTCAGAGAAACAGTATCCAAATAAACAAATCAGAAATGAAAAGAGAGACACACCAATAGACATCGAGGACATTCAAAGAATCATTATGTCTTACTTCAAAAGCCTGTACTCCACAAATTGAAAATCTTAACAAAATGGATGATTTTCTAGACAGATTCCACTCACCATAGTTTAATCAAGATCAGGTAAATTATTTAAACAGCCCTATAACCCCTAAGGAATTAGAAACAGTCATTTTAAAACTTTCAACCAAGAAAAGCCCAGTGCCAGATGGTTTCAGCATAGAACTCTAGGAGACCTTCAAAGAAGAGCTAATACCAACAATCCTCAAACTATTCCACAAAACAGGAACAGAGGGAACATTGTCAAACTCATTCTATGAAGCCACAGCCACCATAATACCTAAACTATACAAAGACTCAACAAAGAAAAAGCATTTCAAACCAATTTCTTTTATGAACATTGATGCAAAAATATTCAATAAAATTCCTGCAAACCACGTCCCAGGAACACAGCAAAAACCTCATCCACCATGATCAAATAGGCTTCATCCCAGTGATACAGGGATGATTCAATACACAAAAATCCATCAACATAATCCACCATATAAACAAACTGCTCATTTCATTAGATACTGAAAAGTACTTTGACAAAATACAAAACCCCTTCATGTTAAGTCTTAGAGAGCTCAGAGATACAAGGCACATGCCTAAACATAATAAAATCAATAGCCAACATAAAATTAAATGGGGAGTAACTTAAAGCAATCCTACTAAAATCAGGAACAAAACAAGGTTGTCTAATCCATATTTCTTTAATATAGTACTTGAAGTTCTAGCCAAAGTAGTAAAACAACCAAATGGACCAAGGCTGTACAAATTGGCAAAGAAGTCAAAATATCACCATTCCTACATGATATAATCAGTAATCCCCACATTTTACCAGACAACTCCCACAGCTGAAAAACAAATTCAGCAAAGTGGCTGAATAATATAAATAATATAAAGTATCTTGGTGTAACTCTAAGAAAGCAAGTGGAAGAACTATGTGACAAAAAAAAAAACCCTCAAATAACTGAAGAAAGAAATTGAGAACGATATCAGAAGATGGAAAGTTTTTTCATGCTCATGGATCAGCAGGATTAACATAGTGGAAATGGCCATCTTACTAAAATGAATCTACAGGTTCAGTTTAATTTCCATCAAAATTTTAACATAATTCCTTACAGACCTTGAAAGAGCAATTCTCAACTTCATATGAAAAACCAAAAATCCAGGATAGTTAAAAACAACTATGAAAAATAAAAGAACTTCTTGAGGTATCAATATCTATGACCTCAATCCATACTACAGACTAATTAAAATAGTAATAAAATAGTAATAAAAGCTGCATGTTATCGGTATAGGAACAGACTGGTTGATCACTGGAATCGAATCAAAGTTCCTGAAATACAACCACACATCTATGGACACTTATTTTTGATAAAGAAGCCAAAACCATACAGTGGAATAAAAGAAAGCATCTTCAACAAATGATGTTAGGCTGACTGGATGTCTGCATCTAGAAAAACGAAAATAGATCCATATCTATCACCCTGCACAAAACTCAAATCCAAGTGGGTTGAAGACCTCAACACGAAACAGGGTACCATAAACATAATAGTGTAGGGCCATGAAAGGGGTCTTAGTTTTTGGTAGAAGCACTGGTTGGAAGTAGTCTGGAGACCCTGCAAGGGACAGACATTCATTTGGCCCTGCTCCCAGAATCCAGGCTCCTAACCCATGGCATAGAACTCCATTAACCTGTGCTGTTCAATCATGTAGGATGCAGCCCTTCCCAAAGGGCACAGGTAGAGGGAGTGACTACAGGCTTCAGCCTCAAGAGATTTACATACTAATGAGATACCTGAAGACCAGAGGGTGTAGCCAATTAAATATTCTTCCCCAAACCCTCCCCCTTCTCTCCCTCCCTATTTAATTCAGGTCTGCCCTGAGTTTCACAGGGATGCACATCCAGATTCAACCATCATCTGACATTCCAATAAATCTCTTAAATCCATGGACTCCACATGTCTTCGTAGGCCCACCTTGGGGAATTGCAGAATAGGCCTATAGTGATCAGCTGTGCCTAACTTCCCTCCTGGAAAAACTTTCTGGGTTTCCAGCCACATTACCAACATAACAGAATATAAAGTAGGGAATAGCCTTAACTCATTGGTACAGGAGATAACCTTTTGAATAGAACACCAATGGCTCAAACTCTAACATCAATAATTGATAAATAGAATCACATGTAACTAAAAAGTTTCTGTAAGGCAAAGAACATTTTCAATAGACAAAACAGCAGCCTACAGATTGGGAAAGAGTCTTCATGATTCCTGCATCTGACAGAGTCCTAATATCCAAAATATATAAAGAACTCAAGAAGTCAGACACCAACAATCCAAATAACCCACTTAAGAAATGGGGTATTGATCTAAACAGAGAATTCTCAAAAAAGGGATCTCAAATGCCTGAGAAGCACTTAGGACAAAACGGCAACCAACAGATTGGGAGATGATCTTTACCAATCCTACATCTGATAGAGGGCTATTATCTAACATATACAAAGAACTCAAGAAATTAGACTTCAGACAACCAAATAACCCTATTAAAAATGGGGTACAAAGCTAAACAATGAATTCTCAACTGAGGAAACTTGAATGGCAGAGAAGCACCTAAAGAAGTGATCAACATCCTTAATCATCAGGGAAATGCAAACCAAAACAACCCTGAGATTCCACCTCACACCAGTCAGAATGGCTAAGATAAAGAACTCAGGAGCTAGCAGATGCTGGTGAGGATGTGGAGAAAGAGGAACACATCTCCATTGTGGTGGGATTGCAAGCTGATGCAACCACTCTGGAAATCAGTCTGAAGGTTCCTCAGAAAACTGGACGTAGTACTACCGTCCTGGGCATATACCCAAAAGATGCTTCAACATATAACAAGGACATATGTTCCACTATTTTCATAGCAACCTTATTTACAATAACCAGAAACTGGAAAGAACCCACATGTCCTTCAGCAGAGGAATACAGAAAATGTGGTACATTTACACAATGGAATATTACTCAGCTATTAAAAACAATGAATTGGAGAAATTTTTAGGTAAATGGATGGTACTAGAAAATATCCTGAGTGAGGTAACCCAATCACAAAAAAAAACCACACATGGTATGCACTCACTGATAAGTGGATATTAGCTCAAAAGCTCCCAATATCCAAGATACAACTCACAGACCACATGAAGCTCATGAAGAAGAAATACCAAAGTGTGGGTGCTTCAGTCCTTCTTAGAAGGAATAACAAAAGAGTCATGGGAGCAAATATGGAGACAAAATGTGTGACAGAAACTGAAGGAGGGGCCATCTAGAGTCTGCTCCACCTGGGTATCCATTCGTTGTTCAGTCATCAAAGATAGATGCTGATGTGGATGCCAGGAAGTGCATGCTGAGAGAAGCCTGATACAGCTGTCTCCTTAGAGGTCTGCCAGAGCCTGAAAGATACAGAGTTGACACCATATCCTGACCCATTTCAGAGGAACCACTGTACTTAAAGCAGTGGAGAATCTGCTGCACTCAGAGCAGATGAGGAAGCTGGACTCCCAGTGGCTCTAACACATGTAGGATCAAAGGATTGTAGGATCCCAGAGCCAGCCTGAGTCCCAGGAACTCTTTTACCCAGGATCTCAGGATCAAAAGATAACAGAGACAGCTGGACTCTGAGTAATTCTGACACAACCAAGATAACAAGAGAGACAGGCTCCAATCAGAGACAGTATGTACAGATAGCACTAGAGAAAACCAGATGGCAAAAGGCAAGCATAAAAACACAAGCAACAAAAACCAAGTTTACCTGGCATCATCAGAACCCAGTTCTCCCACCATAGCAAGTCCTGGATACCCCATGAGACCGGAAAAGAAAGATTCAAATTTAAAAATCACTTCTCATGTTGGTGATGTCAGAATTTAAGAAGGACAAAAATAACTCCCTTAAAAGAAATTCAAGAGGAAACGGGTAAACAGGTAGAAGTCCTTAAAGAGGAAACACAAAAATCCCTTAAAGAATTACAAGAAAACACAACCAAATAGGTGAAGGAATTAAACAAAACTATCTAGGATCTAAAAATGGAAGTAGAAACCATAAAGAAATCACAAAGGGAGACTACCCTGGATATAGAAAACATAGGAAAAAGGAGGAGTCATAGACTCCTAAAACATAGGAGTCATAGACGTATGCATCATCAACAGAATACAAGAAATAGAAGAGAGAATCTCATGTATAGAAGATACCATAAAAAACATTGACACAGCTGTCAAAGAAAATGCAAAAATGCAAAAATCTCCTAACCCAAAACGTCCAGGAAATCTAGGACACAATGAGAAGACCAAATCTAAGGATAATAGGTATAGATGAGAGTGAAGATCACCAACTTAAAGGGCCAGTAAATATTTTCACCAAAACTAAAGAAGAAAACTTCCCTAACCTAAAGAAAGAGATGCCTATGAACACATAAGAAGCCTACAGAACTCCAAATAGGCTAGACCAGAAAAGAAATTCCTCTTGTCACATAATAATCAAAACATCAAAAGCACAAAACAAAGAAAGAATATTAAAAGCAGTAAGGGAAAAAGGTCAAGTAACATATAAAGGCAGATCTATAAGAGTTACACCAGACTTCTCACCATAGGCTATAAAAGCCAGAAGATCCTGGACTGATGTCATACAGACCCTAAGAGAACACGAATGCCAGCCCAGACTATTATACATAGCAAAACTCTCAATCACTATAGATGGATAAAACAAGATATTCCACGACAAAACCAAATTACACAATATCTTTCCACTAATCCAGCCCTACAAAGATGAAAAACTCCAATACAAGTAGGGAAACTACAAACTAGAAAAAGCAAGAAAGAAATCTTTCAACAAATCCAAACTAAGATAACTACAAAAACATAATTCTACCTCTAATAACAAAAATAACAGAGAGCAACAATCACTTTTCCTTAATATCTCCTAACATCAATGGACTCAATTCCCCAATAAAAAGAAAGACTAACAGACTGAATACTTAAACAGGACCCAGAATTTTGCTGTATACAGTGACAAAGACAGACAATACCTCAGAATAAAGGGCTGGAAAACAATTTTCCAAGCAAATGGTACCCAGAAACAATCTGGAGTAGCCATTCTAATATAGAATAAAATTGACTTTCAACCAAAAAGAAAAAAAAAAAAAGAAAAGATAAAAAAGGACACTTCATATTCCTCAAAAGAAAAATCTACCAAAAAGCACTCTCCGTTCTGAGTAACTATGCTCCAAATGCAAAAGCACCCACATTAATAAAAGAAACCTTACTAAAGCTCAAAGCACACATTACACCTCACACAATGATAGTGGGGGGACTTCAACACCCCACTCTCAGCAATGAACAGATCACAGAAATAGAAACTAAACAGAGACACAATGAAACTAACAGAAGTTGTGAACCAAATGAATTTAACAGATATCTATAGACACATTTGATCTTAAAACAAAAGAATATACCTTTTACTCAGTACCTCATGCTACCTTCTCCAAAACAGACCATATAATTGGTCACAAAACAGGCCTCAAAAGATACAAAAAGATTAAAACAATCCCTTGCATCCTATCAGATTACCATGGATTAAGACTGGTCTTCAATAATAACAAAAATAATGGAAAGCCCACATATACGTGAAAACTGAACAACACTCTGCTCAATGATAACTTGATCAAGAAAGAAAAAAGGAAAGAAATTAAAGACTTTTTAAGAATTTAATGAAAATGAAGGTACATCATACGAAAACTTATTGGATACAATGAAAACAGTGCTAAGAGGAAAACTCATAGCTCTAAGTGCCTACAAAAAAAAACTGGAGAGGGCAAATGAAAGGGTTAAAATTTTTCAAAAACTCCTAGCAGGCTGAGCAGAACCAAGAGTGCAAGTCAGCTCAGTCATGAGCTCTGTGTTTCAGGAACTTGGCTGACCACAGGATAGATGGTTGATTACAAATAGGCTCTTTGAGAATTGTCTATACAAAATATTCTTCATGACTGTTCCTTGTACCCTGTCATAAACTGAATAATGGGCTGGGACTTTCCACAGGTACTCTCCAATAATCCTCCTTCACTCCCCCTGGGTTGTGGTTTCCCCCCTGAGTTGTGGTTTTTGGCTTTAAATTCCCTCTGTCTCCAAAGTCAGGGGGTCAGACCCTGTTGCCCCTGTGTGGGTCAAGAATCTTGACCTCAGCATGCTGATTGAAATATACCTCTTGCTGATTGCATCAAGTTCAGCGTCTTGTGAGTTATTGGGTGGCTGCAAATTCCTGAGGCTTGGGTGACGTCCTCCCTTCCTGGGGGTCTTACACATACACTAACAGCTTGACAACACACCTGAAACCTTTAGAACAAAAAGAAGGAAATACACCCAAAAGGAGTAGACACCAGAAAATAATCAAACTCAAGGCTGAAATCAACCAAGTAGAAACAAAAAGAATTCTACAAAGAATCAACAAAACCAGGAGCAGGTTCTTTGAGAAAATAAACAAGATAGATAAATCCTTAGCCAGACTAACCAGAGGGCACAGAGACAGTATCCAAATTAATAAAATCAGAGCTGAAAATGGAGACATAATAACAGAAACAGAGAAATTCAAAAAATCATCAGACCCTACTACAGAAGCCTATACAAACAAAACTGAAAAATCTGGATAAAATAGACAATTTACTAGACAGATACCGGGTATCAAAGTTAAAGCAGGAGCAGATAAACCATCTAAACAATTCCAGAACTCCTACAGAAATAGAAGCAGTCATAAAAGTCTCCCCCACCCAAAAATAGTCCAGGACCAGATGGTTTTAGTGCAGAATTCTATCAGACCTTTAAGGAAGACCTAATACCAATTCTCTTCAAACTACTCCACAAAACAGAAACAGAAGGAACACTACTGAATTCATTCTATAAAGCCACAATTACACTCATACCTAAACCACACAAAGACCCAACAATGAACAAGAATTTCAGACCAACCTCATGAATATTGATGTAAAAATACTCAATAAAATTCTTGCAAACTGAATCCAAAAACACATCAAAATAATCATCCATGGAATGTGGGATGGTTCAATATATAAAAAACTCTCAATGTAATCCACTATATAAACAAACTCAAAGAAAAAAACACATGATCTTCCCACTAGATGCTGAGAAAGCATTTGACAAAATTCAACATCCCTTCATGGTAAAAGTCCTTCAGATCAGGAATTCAAGGCCCATACCTAAACATAGTAAAAGCAATATACAGTAATCCAGTACCCAACATCAAACTAAATGGAGAGAAACTTGAAGCAATCCCACTAAAATCAGAGACTAGACAAGGCTGCCCACTCTCCCCCTACCTATTCAATATAGTACTGGAAGTCCTAGCAATTAGGCAACAAAAGCAAGTCAAAGAGATATAAATTGGAAAGGAAGAAGTAAAAATTTCACTATTTGCAGATGATACGATAGTATACTTAAGTGACCCTAAAACTTCCACCAGAGAACTCCTAAACCTGAAAAACAACTTCAGCAACATGGCTGGATGTAAAAATTAATTCAATCAAATAAGTAGCCTCTATTCAATAGATAAACAGGCTAAGAAAGAAATTAGGGAAATGACACCCTTCACAAAAGTCACAAATAATAGAAAATACCTTGGTGTGAATCTAACCAAGCAAGTGAAAGATCTGTATGACAAGAACTTCATGTCTCTGAAGAAAGAAATTGAAGATGATCTCAGAAGATGCTTCCAACTCCCATGCTCATGAACTGGCAGGATTAACTTAGTAAAAATGGCCATCTTGCCAAAAGCAATCTACAGAATCAATGCAATCTTCATCAAAATTCCAACTCAATTCTTCATAGAGACAGAAAGAGCAATTTGCAAATTCAGTTGGAATAAAAAAAACAAGAAAAATTCAATAGCAAAAACTATTCTCAATAATAAAAGAACTTCTGGGAGGATCATCATCCCTGACCTTAAGCTGTACTACAGAGCAATAGTGATAAAAACTGCATGGTATTTGTACAGAGACAGGCAGAAAGATCAATGGAATAGAATTGAAGACTCAGAAATGAAACCACACACCTATGGTCACTTGATCTTTGAAAAAGGAGCTAAAGTTGTCCAGTGGAAAAAGGACAACATTTCAACAAAGTGCTGGTTCAACTGGAGGTCAGCATGCAAATCAATTCATGCTTATCTCCTTAAACAAAGCTCAAATCCAAGTGAATCAAGGACCTTTACATTAAAACCAGATACACTGAAACTAATAGAAGAGAAAGTGGGGAAGAGCCTCAAACACATTGTCACAAAGGAAAAGTTCCCAAACAGAACACCAATGTCTTATACTCCAAGATCAAAAATTGACAAATAGAACCTCATAAAATTTTAAAGCTTCTGTAAAGCAAAGGACACTGTCAATAGGACAAAATGGCAACCAACATATTGGGAAAAGATCTTTACCAATCCTACATTTGATAGAGGTCTATTATCTAATATATACAATGAACTCAAGACAATCTAATAACCCTAATAAAAATGAAGTACAGAGCTAAACAAAGAATTCACAACTGAGAAATGCCAAATGGATGAGAAGCACCTAAAGAAATCTTCAACATCCTTAGTCATCAGAGAAACACAAATCTAAACAACTCTGAGATTCCACCTCACACCAGTCAGAATGGCTAAAGATAAAGAACTCAGGGGCTAGCAGAAGCTGGTGAGGATGTGGAGAAAGAGGAACACATCTCCATTGTTTGTGGAATTGCAAGCTGGTACAATCACTCTGGAAATCAGTCTGGAGGTTCCTCAGAAAACTGGACATAGTACTACCTGAGGATCCAGCTATATCACTCCTGGGCATATACTCAAAAGATGCTCCAATGTATAACAAGGATATATGCTCCACTATGTTCATAGCAACCATATTTGTAATAGCCAGAAGCTGGAAAGAACCCAGATGTCCTTCAACAGAGGAATGGATACAGAAAATGTGGTACATTTATACAATGGAATATTACTCAGCTATTAAAAGAATGACATCATGAAATTCTTAGGCAAATGGATGGAACTAGAAAATATCCTGAGTGAAGTAACTCAGTCACAAAATAACATACATGATATGCACTAACTGATAAGTGGATATTAGCTCAAAATCTTGCAGTACCCAAGATACAACTCACAGTCCACATGAAGCTCACAAAGAAGGATTACCAAAGTGTTGGTGCTTCAGTCCTTCTTAGAAGGAGTAACAAAATAGTCATAGGAGCAAATATGGAGACAAAGTGTGGAACAGAAACTGAAGGAAGGGCTGTTCGGAGACCTAGGTCTCCATCCCTAGTGCAGTTACCAAAGACAGATGGTGATGTGGATGCCAGGAAGTACATGCTGACAGAAGCCTAATATAGCTGCCTCCTTAAAGGCTCTGCCAGAGCCTGACATATACAGAGGAAGATCTTTGCAGCTAACCATTGAACTGGTCATGGGGCCCCCAATGGAGGAGCTAGAGAGAAGACTGATGGAGCTGAAGGGGTTTTCGTCCCCATGGGGAGAACAATAATACCAACAAACCAGAGCTTCCAGGATCTAAACCACCAGACTGGGAGCACACAGGGAGGGACCCATCAGCTCCAGCTGTATATGTAAAGGAGGATGGTCTTGTTGGCCCAGTGAAGGCTGGATGCCCCAGTGTGGGGGAATTCGTGGGCGGGGAGGTGGGAGTGGGTAGATGGTTGGGTGCACACACTCACAGAAGCAGGAGGAGGGGAGATGGGATAGCGGGTTTCCGGTGGGGGAAAATGGGGAAAGGGGAATAACATCTGAAATGTAAGTAAATAAAATACCCAACAAAAATAAATAAATACTAAGATTCTAACAAAAGGGGTGGGGGTTAACACAGGAGTATGATCATTATAGTGTATGGATGTATGGAAGTTAAGATCTGGTGTGCTTGTCCAAAGCTGCTGCATCCTGGGTTTTTTCAGACTGTGCCTAGCCCTGAAAGTTTCCATTCACAAGCAGCTTTTTAACACATTTTGTGAAAAGAAGATGACTCTGAACTTTAGTGGACATATGAACAGCACTGTCTATATTATGGCACCCATGTAGCAGAGACTGATAATGACTTATTTCTGGGAGTAGGAAAGATTTCACTTTATAAACTTATCAGGGAAAATTACAACTATAGAGACACGTGAACATATTAAAATCTTATTTAAAAAAAAAGATGGACCCAAGATCTTACTGGATATAAAATATTGAGGAAGATCAGACACCTATACCCTATAACATATAACTCAGAGATGACAGTAGCTTTAGTTGCCTTTCAGTTCATCACCTAGACTATATGTCATGAGACTGACAGGTAGAGAACTCTCAGCTGTCCATTGGGCTTTGGCAAGGCTCAGGAATTTCATATCATAAATGTCCTATCATCAGTCATTGCTGTGGTTGCTGATGGTATTTCTCATCTATTACAGAATTTCCAGAGGATCCTACAGAGGCCACAAAGCTATTGCCTTGTGTCTTTGACCACAAGTGTTAAGCAGTGCTGCTACCATCTGCCTCCCCATGGATGAGGTTCTTTCTGTCATAGCTTTGTTAGTTCTAACCCCCATCAACATTAAATTCAAGTATTCCCTGTTTTGGCATCCTTAATCAATGCCTAACCTAAATTGCTTGGGCTCTGTTCTTCTTACCCCCAACAGTACCTAATGACTGTGAATCATCACAGTAACCCTCTGTCCTGTTTTTTTTTTTTCCTCTCAGCAGCAACAGGCACTCTGCATAAACCCATTCTTTTCCCACAATTTCCTGTCTGAATTCACCTATGTAGCATGGAGAATTTTGGGAGGATTTCCCAGATTCTCATGCCTTGGTGTACATATCCTGTATAATGTCCTTCCTTTGTGGGTAGGCAATGGTATATCACTCTGTGACCATGTTAAAACACTATCTTTGCTGACTTTGAAGTACTATATCCCATAATGGACAGGACACTGACAGAGTGGGCAGTGTCCTCCAGTAGCTGAGATTAGTCCTGAGTAAACAACCAACTATCTCAGTCCTTCAATCGCAAGAAAGGAAAAACTGCATCCTCCAATAACTAGTGAAGTTGTGAGAAGTCCTCAAAGCCCAGATAAGAATCATAGTATAGCTGACACTTTGATGGTAGCTTTATAAGAGTATAGGAAGATCATTCCTATCTGGACTCTTAAATCTAAGGAAACTATGACATAATATTGCTAAGCTACATAGTATGTGGTAATCTGTTACACAAATACACTCACAAAGAGATTAAACACAAACACTGGATGTTGTAATTGTAGGCCATTTCATGCTTTTACAGGGAAGCAGAATATTAGTTAAGAATGTGAACAAGGGGATGGAGAGAAGGTTCTATAGTCAAGAGCACTGGGTGCTCTTCCAGAGGACCTGAGTATGATTAGCAATATCCACAAGGAAGTTTATAACCAGTTCCAGGGGATCTGATACCTTCTAGTTTCTGTGGGTACTGCATGTATAAGGTTATAGAAAAATATGCAAGCAAAACACCCATTCAGTAAAATAAAGTAAAATAAAATAATTTTAAAAGAATGTAATGTGAATTATGCAGCCAATTTCCCTGGTTCAAATCCTAGGTCTATTAGGTTGGGAACTTGGGCACATGATTTATTCTCTCTGGGCCTCAATTTCCCCTTTGTAAACAGGTTTATTAATCAACCTATCTTAAAATTACTATTTGAACTCAATATTGAAGCCACAATATGAAAATTGCTTCTGACATGTATAGTAAGCTCTACTCAAGTGCTTATCTTTACTATGAATCAAAAATAGAATGAAACCTGTATTTACAAGCATCAAGTGCTTGTATACGTGAAGATAAGAATTCAGATAAATCAGGACTCTTATTCAAAACCAAAGGAACAAATTTCCAAAGTGAACTAAATCTGAAGATGAAGACTCCTGGAACCCATGGGACAAAAGTCTAATTATAAGTGTACTCCAAAGAAATTTATAGTCAAGAAAAACAAGGTCGTTGTTCTTGTACTGTGGGGGTGTGCAGCCAAGATCTTCAGTCATTTTTCAGTGGAAGAGTATCTCTGTCTTCCTTTTGCCTAAGTCTACTTTATTCAGCCATTTGAGTCCAGTTTTAATGAGAAGCTAGTTAGATGAGTCTAGGTGAACCTACCTCTTTATATGTGATTAAGTTCTTCACCTTTTGCTTTTGGAGTTAAAGTCCTTGGTCTGTTTTCAGCAAAAGGCTTATTGGGAAACACTACTGTATAACATGCTGGTGACAGTTGATGGTGATGACATACTGGACTTTGGGAAAAGGCAGAGAATGTATGCTAAGAACTTCCTCTCTGATAATGCATTGTGTGGTCATGCTTATGGTAATTATTTGGATGTAATCATTCCTCATATACCTTTATGTATTTGTGTCAAAATATGGCTACATATGGCAAATAATACAATAAATACATAAAATTAATTTGGAAAAGAAAATTCCTTGTAAGTTGGTTTAGCAAGAGCATCTTACCCTTAATATATCTCCTTAGCTGACCTTAGTCTTCTTCTTGGGCTATATAAATATCCAGGTATCTGGCATATTTGAATGGAGGAATCATCATATCATTAGTGAGATGACCTTAATATCTATTGCAACAGTCTTAACTAAATTGTTCCACATCGTTTTGTCAATCATCAGAATATTTTTTTTTCTTCAAAACAAGTAACACCTCTTTAGGAAGTCTTTCATGATCTCCAGGCTGGAGTGAGTGCATCTATTCCAGATCCCACCTAATGCAGGCTTCCCAATACTACTCAGATGTTGTTACTGTTGTCTTCATCATGGCATGGGGGTTTCTTGATGGCAGGGATTATGTGTTATTCATACTTGTTTTTAAATATTGGAATTGTTACCAACTAGTCTAGTTGCTGAATCCAAGTACCTATCTTAAAAAGATCAATTCCTTTTATGATGGTTTGAATAAAAATGGCTCTCATAGGCTCATGGGAAGTGGCATTATTTGAAAAGATTAGGAGGTATATCCTTGTTGGAGGAAAATTGTCATTAGGGGTGGGATTTGAGGTTTCAGAAACCCATGCCAGGTCTAGAGTCTATTTCCAGCACCATGTTTACCTGTGCGCCACCATTCTTCCTACATAATGACAATAGACTAAACCTCTAAAACTGTAAGTACATCCAACTAAATGCTTTCATTTATAAAAGTGTCATAGGTGTTATAGTCATGGTGACTCTTCACAGCAATCAACAGTGACTAAGACAACTTGCTGGAGATTTGCTATTGTATCTAGAGAATGCCAGCCCTGATGTTAGGGTTCTACAAATGTTTGGAAGCAAGCTTACTGTCAAAGACCCGAAGAGACCACATATAACGGCAGCCTCAGCACCAACTGTGGTTGTTATAAATACAGGCTCTTGGGGTCTACTGAGGAAATTTGATGTTGCTGAGATCCTTAATGTGATTCCTACATAAAGATTTATGAAGTACCAGTGGAAGTAAAAGATAAGCTCAATTCCCAGAGGTTAGGCCTATTTTGCTTATGATTTTATAACTTAGTGCTTATCTCAATTCCCAGGAAACGGAACAATCAAATGAACAAACCTGGGAGGTGTAGAGGCCTAGAATGAATTTTCAGGGCTTAGTTAGCCCCTCTCAACATATGTTCCTTTATCTTTATAGTAGAGATAATTCCTGCCTTACACTTTTGGTGCAGTTGTGATTAAAAACATGTCTATCTCTCAGCTTATTTGTTCTCCCTTGCTTCACAGTCCCAGACTCACCATTGCCTATGCTATCCAGTGTAGTTTATGTCCATGTTAAGCAGCCATGTGAAAAAGCTCAGACCCCAATCCATTCATACACATGAAGCACTTCAATAGCCACTTTCATTGTCTGGTAGTGAAGCAGCCAAATTAATGGTGGACCCTATGGAAAAACTATTTACCAGAACTGATGGCATTCTTATATCTTAGAAGTTATGGTGACTGGAGACCATTTGAAATGTTGGAACAAATCAATGACCAAATCCAAAATCAGAAGTCCATTACTTTTTTAGATAAGATTCTTAAAAACAAAAAAGTCACTTTTGGAGAATACTTTTTTGTTCAGGGTATGAAAACAAAGGCTATAGTGTTTCCAGCATCAGATCCTATGGGCCTGGAACCTCTGAGATGGCTTCAGATGATTATGAGTTTTTTATAAATGATAGTGCCAGTAAACTGAAAAATCAATATTTAGGATTAAAAGAAAACAAGAATAAATTATGTTACTGGGAACTATATGCAAAGATGACTGGAAACCTAGTGGGTACCTGCAGCATCACATAGGAAGGTCACAGCATGTATTAATGCAAAAGGGCTGGTTTTTGAAGCCAGTCTGACTTTGTTCTAATCCCCTATCATTCACTATTTTCTATAGAATCTTGGGAAGAACATGTAAGTTTCCTGAAATATATCTCTACTAAGTAGAGGGATCATAAGGCTGCACGGTTATCAAGATCTAGCAGTGCCAATTACCACTGAAGTTTGGGCTTGATAACATAGCTCTTACCATCTTCATTAGTAGTGTGCGGAGACTCCATCTGCAAGGGTAGTTTTTTTTTTTTTTTTTTTTCATCTTTCTCTACCAACATCAAGTTTCCTAAAGGCCTAGTAATAACAAACACAGTCTTTACTTTGAGCAAAACAGTATTAACATAGTGTCTGTTATTTCACAAGAGAGCTCTAAGAACCTTGGTAAATATGCACTCTATCAGTGAGATCAACATGTTTGCAGATATCTCTTTGAAGCAGCTTGACGCATTGGGGTTCAAGGAGGAACTTAAAAACTCCACCCTTTTACCTGAAAGTTTATCATCTGAAGAGACCATTTCTGTCCCCTAAGATTAAACACACCTGTTTGCATATGGTTACAGACTGACATGAGTTTCAGGAGTTCCATGGGCATAGCTAACTTTGGAGAATGGATGAGTGTTTGTTACTCAGGCTGTGTTACTGGACAAATATTGAAGGAGGAAGGTTAATAATTTTCCTTGTGGGTTCAAACCCTTTTCTCTCCCAGTTCTTATTTACTCAGCTGCTCCTTATCGGGGGAAGCAATAACAGTATTGCAGGTTTTATAGTTCTGGTACAAAACCAATTATTAATAATTATAATTATAATAATAATTATAAGTAATTATTGTAAATAATTAGAATTGAGTTTAAAATCTGGCTGTATGATATCTGAAATCAGGAAATTGATGGGAAGTTATTTAATTTGAACATATGCCATCTCCTCACTGATAATCAGCAATACCCACTTCTTGGCTTTGCTCCAGCTACTCAATGTGCTAATATATATAAAATGCTCTTGCACAAAGTAGATTATTATTTAAAATGCAGTTCTGGACATGGAGCATGATGGAGCTAATGAGAGAATCTGCCCTTCCTTTCAAGTGAAAGTCAAGACAGTATTGGCATGACATCAGCACAACCCATTCCAAAGTTTGTTTGCTTTTAAGAAGCTGATACAGAGGAATCACCATCCTTGTCTCAAATGGCCCTGTTCCCTACATATGGGCCTGTGCTAGCACCAAGTGATGACTCCACAGGTACCTGGTGAGGATTCATTATGTTGGATCCATGTACATCAACCTCCACCAGCTGCCAACTTCTTGTTTGAATTTGAGCATCAGTTAACTTTTGTTTTAAATGGGACTAAATGACAGTGCCAGACAGCCATATTTGAGGAAATAGAATGTTCCTCATGCTGGTATGGAGTGTCAGCTTCTGGCTTTAATTGATTCTATGTATATGCAGTTTCATCATCCTCCAGTTTATGGGTATTATAGCAAAGTAATTAGCATCTTCTTTCATTTTCAGGAGTGACCCTAGACTAGTAAATTAAAGGGTCATTGGCTATTCCTATAAATATACAAATGAAAACAAGGTATCTGTGTCTGATTCATGTGCCAAGATAAATGTTTAAAGAAAAGCTTTAGGGAATTAAAATTTGATGCTTAATACTGAGGAACCAGTGTAAACAGCTAATGTTCAGCTTGATTCAAGTAGCTGGAAATGATTATTTCACATCAACCTGCTACCAATAGCTAATCTCAGGAAAAGTAGCAGAATTTATATGTGCCTCTGGGTACACATACATGTGTGTGAAGGAAGGAAAAAAACAGTCAGTCCTAAAGGAAAATATTAAATAGCCAATCATGGGGTTTAGGGAAAGTCACTGATTTTGTGTCTTTTTACAATGGTATTCATAGATTATGTTCATATAATACCTTGAGAATGATAAATCCTGCATATATGCTATACATGCAGATGTTTTCTTTACATATGTATTATATATAATGATATATATGTATGTACAATGTGATAGTTAATATTGTCAACTTGATAGGATCTAAAATTAACTAGGTTACTCACCTAGTTATCTATGATAATCAACCTCTAAAAATATCTGGAGATTATTTAGATTAGGCTAACTCACGCTAGAAGTGCATACAGCATCATCCCATTGGATGGGGTACCCTATTGAACAAAAGGAGAAAGCAATCTGAGTGCTGGCCCTCATCTCTTTCTGCTTTCTGACTACAGATGCAGTGTGATCAGTTGCTTCAAGTTCCTGCTACCATGCCTTCCCTACCAAGATTGACTGGATTCTCAAACTCTGAACCAAAATAAACCCATGCCAGATGTCCTAGTAACAAAAGAAATAACAGATAAAGACACAAACTTGTCTGTACCTCTGTGACAATTAATTCTAATTACAATTTTCTTCATTTTGTACTAAACTAAGGGAACATCCTTGAATGCACCAGAGGTAGTGGTCTCATTAATTGAACTGTTATGGGACTCCACCGGACAAGAGAGCCCTTAAAGACAGGCTATTTAATTGAATAATACTGATTATCACAATTTGCATACTTAAAATATAAACCATCTGGATACAGTGGTGAGACAGATGCACAATGGAAAATTTGAATTTTTCTTGAGTTGGGAGGGAAACACCTTTGACATTTCAAATAATGAGAAAGATGAGACGTAAGAACAGAGTGTGAGGTGTTGTGCATGGATTTGACTTTGCCCTCTAGACCAAGTATGTCACGTGGCTTCTTACAAGGGTGGGAGGGAGAAGAGGAAGAATTTCATTTATTGAATGCAGCTTTCGCTGGTCACATGGCAACTCAATACAAATAGCCAAGTATAGGGTATGCCATTAACTCTTGTTCTCATCAATGTAAACACAACATTAATAGTGAAGAGTAAAGAAAATGGATCCAGTGTTTCTTCCATATGCACAATGAAGAGGTGTGTGCCAACACTCGGACAGGTGCTGAGGGAAAACTAAGTTCATCAGCTCCCTCACTTTCAACAGTGAGGCAGGGAAGAACACAGAGATACCTGACCCATTTCTTCCAGTGGCTTCAATGTTGTCATATGAGTGTTCAAATTGGACTTCTGTGAACTGTCCAAGTTCTTCTAAAGGCCTGAGAAGAGAATCATACCTTCTGTGAATGCTGAAGAAGTTCCATGAACTTTCCTTGTGATTTGGTGAGGGTCCATAGAAAATGTGACTTGCATATAGTGTTTGGCCTCATATTTCTGTAGTCCCTGCCATAGCCCTGGATCTAAAGAGTGGAAACTTGGAATCAGGTGATCTCTGTGTTCATCATGAAGGAAGCTGTTCAGACATGAACATTCTTCAAGGATGCTTGTCTTTGCAGGGCCACTGCTATTGAGGAGTGTTGATTGAGGGAGTTGATTTTTTTTTCTTTTAGAGCTTTAAGGATTAAATATTTTAAAATCTTGAATTCCTAGATTAAAATGAACAAAATTCCCCAAATTCAAACAACTCAAAACAAAACAAGAGTGACTTTGAGAATAAGAACCAATTCATCCCTCCTCCAGGTCCCTGCATGTATAATGTCCCTATGAGAGTCTCCAGATTTTTGTTTGGGTCCTTGTGTTGCTATCCACATGGTTACCCAGCTAGGTGGCAGGGTAAATTTCCATTGTAGGGAACTTTATTGCTCTTACTTCCTTAACAGCTAAGGTCTGACTCATAATTATTAAAAAGCAATGGGAATATCCAGAAACCCTGACTTGGTTCTGTGGCTTTGTGGTGAGTTGTTAAACTCTTCATCTGCTTCACTCTTCTATGTCCCATCCTGGAAGCACCCATGGTGGGTTAGGTCTCTATTCAAGATTTCAGAAGAGAGTAGCTTTATGGGGCCAAAGAGACAAAGGGAAACAAACCAAAGAAAAGCAGTGTTGGATTGTGTCTTCAAAGGCTGGGCCCCAGGAAGTGACTTTTCCCTTGTGGCATGTCTCGCCATAGTGGTGGCCTTCGTAGTGCTAGCTATTGTTCTCAGCCGTGAGATATTTCAAGGCAGCAAAGCCATATCGTCGGGACATGTCCTGTTGAAATTCTTCCTTCAGGGTTTTGAGACAGATGCGGTATTGCTTGTTGGAACGGAACTTAGTGATGTCGAAACTAGGGGCATGGGGCATGTGGATCATGTAGGCATTGGGCAACACGGTGAACTCATACTCCTAGAAGGAGGAAGACAAGAGTAATGAGAGATCTGGTAAGAGCCTTGGGTTATGTATGATTTTGAATCAAGAGACTGGAGAATAACACTAAAAGTGGGGAACAATAGCTCCAGAACAACCTGCTTCAGGGCCCTGTCCGTTAACTTGTACAAAATATCAGTCATCTGAACTTTGGTTTGCTAATATACAAAGTGAGAGTCAGAAAATCTATCTTGAAGTATGATTATGAGGGTAAAACTCATACCTTATGGGAAGAAAAACAGAACATATGTCCACCTCAGAGGCTCTCTGTATACCACATAATCAAGTTGTAATGGTGTTACTATATAATAGTCTCTTGGACAGTGGTCTGTTAGTATTCTGTCTAAACTCCACCTCCAGTTACCTGGCAACAGCCAGGTATGCTCCTCCCCACAGTTACCTGGCAATTGCCAGGTAGGTCTGGCCCACTATAAAAGGGGCTGCTTGCCCCCTCCTCTCTCTCTTACTCTCTTCCTCTCCTACTCTTACCCTCTTACTCTCTTGCCTCTCTGTCCCCTCCCCCCTTCCTCTCCATGTGGTCATGGCTGGCTTCTACTTCTTTACTTCTCTTTCATCCTTCCACCTTCTTCCCCCCACCTTTGCTCTATCTCCTGAATAAACCTCCTCCCCCTTGGAACCGTGTGGTCTGGAGTGGTCTGTTCTGAACTGTGGTCGGACTTCTAACAAGTAACACTGTTTATGTGACAGTCTTCACAAAAAGTACAAAAGGAGGAACAAAACATAAATAAAAGGTAAGGAATAAAAGCAAATGTTAAAGCTGAACATGGTGGCTCATGTCTGTAACCTGGCACTTAGAAAGACTACATGAAAAGACTGCCATGAATTCCAGGTCAACCTGGGCTACATAGCAAGTTTGAGACCAGTCTAAGCCATAGTATAAGATCCTGTTTTAAAAATAGACATATAAATATTTATGTAAATAAAATACCCAAATAAAAAACTAAAATGTTTAGCTATATTGACTCTTAAGAATGATAAAAATTTCCCCAGCTTCTTATAAGTGATGGCATTATAGAATATGCTTGACATGGCAGGATACAGCAAAATACACAACACCTCTGAACAGCCAAAACAGTGAACACAAATTTAGGACATGTAACAAAGATAGAACCCAGCACATGCACAGTCTATATCTGTACTCCAATTTGGATTCATGTCATCTACTTTCTCAGCCCAGAGCAGACAAGAATGAACAAGGCAAACCAAGGACAGAACAGGCAGATGCAACAGGCAGAGGACAGCAGCTGATGGTTAAGGACAAAACAATCAGAAGAACATGCAAGACCCTAAGGCCCACCTGTCTGGGCATTTTACACAGAGA
Organism: Rhabdomys pumilio; assembly: GCA_030674055.1. Lineage (NCBI taxonomy): Eukaryota > Metazoa > Chordata > Mammalia > Rodentia > Muridae > Rhabdomys > Rhabdomys pumilio. The sequence continues at coordinate 135,652 of JANHMN010000018.1, forward strand.
CAGAGTGGACTACCTCATCCATCAGTCCCTATAGCTGGGTCTCTGTGAGTGCCTCACTTAAGAAGTCACTGGAATGAATGGATAAGATTGTGTCTGATGAGGGCTATAGGGAAATACAGGAAAGTATATGGTCCATTTGCAAAATCTCTGTGAGTGAGTCTAAAACAAAGGCTAGGCCTTTGTGACAGGGAAAAAAGTAAACTTTTTTTGTGGGGGCGGGAGATAGTCACCACACAACTTCGTTGGGCTCAGAAATACCACTGTTCTTGCTGGTAGTAGCAACGGTAGGCTAGAACTCATGGTCTGTAAGCAGATATATTGGTCATGACATGGGTACTAATGGATGGATATCATGTTTTGTTTTGCTCGATACGGACACTGTTCCACAAAGTCTACCAATATCAGAGGTTCTTAGTCACTTGGGATGACTCAGACTAAAGGGAACACATCTCTCATGAATAGCAAACGGGGCTGACAAACTACAGCATGTCTGGTTTCCTTCAGTTGTATAAATGAATTAGTAGTGAAAGCTAGCCATGAACATTTGTTTAGAGAACATCTGTGGAGGAACAACAGTGGCAAAGCTGAGCAGGGCGACTTGCAGGTCTCACAAAGCTTTACCATCTGGTCCTTTTCAAAAAAGTACAGTACCCAGCTTAACCTATTACAATTCTGCAGATTTCTGAAGTAGATGTTTGCTAAGTATTGTGTAAATGAATGAAGGCTTTCAGAATGTTTCAGATGGAACATAGTCTAAAAATCACTGCTGTTTTAATTGAAGGGAAGAATAACTAGCAACATTTTAGTGGCATGTTTTGTGCCACTTAAAGTGAGACAATCATACAATTTGGAGTCCAGTCATAACTAGTAATCCTGTGCTTATTTTCTTTACCAGATGGAGGGCATAGGAAGCTCACATTTACTTAATCCTGACCAGAAACCTAGTTCCTATGCAAGGGAAGAGCAAAGGCTTGAGGTTGAAAGCCCAGAAAACAGATTCACATGTGTTAGTTCCTCTGAAGGTTCTTTTGAATCTTGTCTCCAAGGAACTTTTTCAGCTCTAATATCTGAATATCTCTCCTTCCCAACATAGTACCAGGTTGGTGTATTGTTCTCACCTGTGCATCCAATTCCATGATGTGAGCCACTTTGTTCCAGCCAAAGCCCACAAATCTTCGATCGTACTCAGGGCAGTCCCGTCTCACAACAACATATGGCTCAAAATCAGCCTCCCACTCAACCTGGTAAGGTGTGGTGGCAGTCCGCCACTTGGCAAAGTTTGTAGGTGCGTGGCCTTTAGTCCATACGTGATACCTGGGACATGTAGAGAAAAGCCATTGAGTGAAGGGATGCAAGCTGAATTTTCCCAACCCTGGTGATGAAGACGAAAAAGAAATACATGTTGGTATGATCTTCTTGGTGAGATTACTATGTCCCTGCAAAATCCTAATTCACGTTCAAACTTTCAGTGCTTATAAATGGGACCTGGTAGGGAACAGGATCTTTATAAGTATACTCAAGTTACTTATGAATAAACCCTGTGTAGATTCAGACAGAGCTAGAATGATGGTCCCATTAAGAAACAAGTAATATTGAGGACTGCTGGCAATTACCAAGAACAAAGGCAGAAAAGATCAAGGAAGGGATCTTTTCTAGAGCCTTGAGAAAATCATGGACCTACTAGGACCTTTAATTTGGACTTCTGACTTGAATACGCAACTGTGTGTTAAGCTACCTATTTTGTAGTATTTTGTTACGGCCCCAGGAAACTAATGTAGTCCCTCAGAGTTATCCATCAGTAAGTAATGAGAAGACTCCATAGAAAGATCAATGAACTTTTGAGTACTTGCCATCATTTCCAAGAAATCTGTATCTGGTATTTCCTACCAGGACCCACTGGTAATCCTGCTCACTCCTTAATGATGGGGCAGACTTTAGGAGTAGGATACTCCTCTGACTGTATTATATTATGAGGCAGGGGTGGAATTTTTTTTTATAGATATAAAGGTTACTAAGCAGGTCCTCTGAAGTTAGTGAAAATTGAGATTACCAAGGTAAGTATGATCTGACTCATAATTTTTCATATCTGGAAGGAAGAAAAGAATTATGTTGTGAGCTGCTTATGAAGTCAGGGTGAAAAGTAGAAAAAGTCAGGAACCAATGGGGTACATGCTAGCAGAATGAAGACTTCAGCTTGTGGTAACAAGAAAAGAAACTCTATCAGCACCCAGCAAACAGGAAGAAGGCCTTGTGACACTGGAGAAGACCTGCATTTCTCTGAACATTTGCTTTCCACACAGCAATAGCCTGGACAGAGAACTGGCTACTCCATACAAGCAGACAAAGACAGTCAAGTTGTGAGTCTGCATTGCTTTACAGTATTCTGTTGGTGCTACTCTGTTATCTATCAGTGAGAAATGAACTATAGAACAATCTGAAGATTGTACTTTTTAGGCACTTACTGTGTTGGGATGATTTTAAATGGTGTATACGCAATTTTTTAAATTATAAAAATGATCCTGATGCTCAGTTGCAAATAGTAATAAATCCTAAGTAGTCTACTCAAGGGACAGCTTACGTGTTACTGTCTTCAACACGCATACAAGGGTAGAAGGAACAAAGGATGAGGCAGAAAGACTAGCAGATTAGGACTCTGTTCTCAGTCTATGTTCCTGAATGTACCACAATCCCTTTTAAATTCCTCTTCCCACCTCATCTCAATGCTTTCTTTTTAGCTTTAAGATGCATGGCACTAAGTTGGTGCTCTGTTCTTACTGGTGTATTCAGTTTTATGGTATGAGGAAAGTACATTGGAAAAATGAGTGGATGAATAATCTAAAACTTGTGAGGTGTCAGAAAGAGAAGGAGAACAGTGAGCAGAGTGGGATGTTGTCACTGCAAGTAATGGGGAAGGTGAGTGCAGGGAATGAAATAAAGGCACAGTTGAAGATAACAGAAAGGGATCAGAAAGATGGTATCTAGGGGTAGACAGAAAGGCTTCATGAAACAAAAGGAGGACAGGAAGGGTAGGAACCAATAGCTTTGCTGCAGGACACAGAAATATAGTTAATGGGTTTCTCTAAGGAGACTGTATTTCTTAGGCAGTTACTATGTGTTAGGATGGTTTTAAATGCTGCAGATGCATATTGTTTTAAATTCTAAAATTTATTCTGATACTGGGTTGCAAACAGTAATGAATCCCAGGTATCCTGGGAACAGCTTGTAAAGCAAACAAGGCTATGAAAGCAAGTGCCCCATGGCAGGTAGCGCTCCAGTGGCAGGGCTAAAACTCTTACTTAAAACTCTCATTCCATCAAAGAGACTAGATTTCTGCCAGACCATCACACAAACTCAACCCAACAGACTCAACATATTGATGGGTAGGACAGGCAGGCTGGGTAGAGGTGGCGAATTGAGATTCAATACCATCAATGAAGTAGTGTCCAGTAAAGCCAGTTTTTAAATGGAAAGGGTAGGGAGTGTATTACTTTAATGGAGCTTGGAAAGGATATTGTAAGATGTCAGTGATAGGTCTAATCCAAAAAAAATAGGCCATGGAATAACTGATTTTCTATTTAAGAATAGAAAATTTGCTGAGCAGGCAGCTTTGATATGTGGTACCTTTGACAAAATGGGCATGCCATAAGTGATGAAATTCATATTTGGTACCAAGCATAGCAAAGTAGGGCCAATGGGTCAGGGTTTAAACCTCACTTCTACCACTTATGAACAGCAGACCCTGAACAATCAAGTTTCTTCTCATGTGAGCTGGGAAAAATCATACCTATCATGAAAAACTACCCAGGAGCTTAAGCAAGGCAATGGCAGAAACATTGGCACAGGGCTAGCACGCAGGAAACATCCCACCACAAATGCTGTTTCCTTACTAGACAGTTAAACAAAATGTTTTCTAATAGTGGTTACTGACAGAAGCCTGCCTAGATTTGCATCCTTTCATTTAGCAGGTTAACTGCCTTGTTTCTTTCTCTTGGTAAAGCAAGAGAATAATATCAATTTTTAACATGAAGTGAATTCTCACAAATCACTCAGTGGCCATGTCTGCTTATCTGGTTAGAGAGGCAGTTTCCATTCACTCAGTCTGGTCTGCTAACAGCATGACAAATACCTGAGCAGAAGAGCATGCAGTGAAGTTACTACAACAAACTCAATACACTCACTCACAGCACAACCTAAAGACTGCCTAGGGAACTTTCCGTCTACTGTTGGTCCAACAGACACTGGGCCACAGGGTTTAGCCATACCAGGCAACCTCAAGCTCTCTGAGCAGTGTCTTCAAACTTGATATGTGACAGAGCCATGTGAAAGACTAGTTTTAACACCAGAGTTTATGGTCCAGGATGAGATCTGAGACTATATTCACAAGAAGGTCCCAAAGCACATGATACTATCAGTCCAGGGGCCATACATACTCTGAGCACCATATTCCTTGAGGATGCAGAGGGGTGCAGAAGCTTCTCATGCCAGATGTGGTGAAGAGTAGGTTTCTTTGGAGAGCAGGTGACAAAAGCAATTTCTCAGAGGGAAAGTCTGTAATTTAGCACTTGGTATGGTGGCTTGCAAGCTGCTGGCCAGAGGAGTAGTTATGGACACAGCAGGCTAGGTCCCACCTTTCATGCCTAGAAATATGGCCTTGAAATGAGTTCTCATGTCACCTGGGGTAGCAGAAAGAACACCTTGGACATTTGATAGGTATTTGGCTCAGTAGGTATTCCACAGTAACTGTGGGAGACTCAGATGAAAGTTTGCCTTCAAATCTTAATTTCCAGTACTGATTTGTGATTTTGTGTTTCAAACAAGAATTGATTTGAAAATCAAGGGCTTGTCAGCAGCCCAATGCTATTTCAGTTAAGAAGACAGGCCTGGCGGTTCCTCAGGATCTGCCACTTATCAGCCATGTGTCACTGAACAGATTATTTCATTATTCACATCAGTGTTTCTGCTGCAGAAAAAAAGGAATTCACTTTATGTCTGTTGTAAGGCTTCTGTTCATCCCAGTGCCTTGTCCATACAAAGCATGCAATTTATGGGAAGTAGAAAGGGATGGTTTGGCATTGGGGAGAGGAATTCTTCTAGGTTTCTCTGTAGAGTGTTGATGATTGAGTCCACCAGACACTCTCAACTCCCCATAAAATATAAAGATGCAATGGTTCCGTTCATATTGTCTCATCTGAAAGAGATTAGCAGGATTCTAACTTCCCTAGTCCTGACTGCAACAGTTAATGTTAGAGTCTGGATCTCATTAATACTGTGCAGATGAGTGCTGGGACAGTATAGCTCCCTGAATATCCTTGGGGGCACTGGGGTTTGGGAATGAGAAAACCAATGGTTTTGGTTGCAGTTATCACTGGGCAGTTGGCTCTTCCATCAGTTGTGTGCAACTTTGGAGTCCCATTGATGACTTTATATGATGACTTTAGTTGCAGGTGATGACTTTAGATCCCTGTTCCATGCCCTAAGAGCTTAGAGATTGGACTGCTTACACACACACAGAAAGAAAAAGACCCCTACAAGGGATCTCAGAGTAAAACCCACTCATCAAGAGAATTAATGTATATATCATGGTTTTAATTGTCAACTTGATACAAGAATGTCTCAATGAGGGGTTGTATACATTGGGTTGGTCCATGGGATGTCCTGTGGGGATTGTCTTGATTGTCTTAATTGATATGGAACACCTACTCTAAATGTGAGTGACAGCTTCTCACAGTGGCCAGACTTGGAAGACAAAAAATTTTGCTCACTGGATTTTCACTTATACTGACAAATTTATCTATCCTGTTGCTGCTGCCATCAACAGCTCCTCTGTGATATGAGAACCAGTGTTTACAAGGTGTTCAATGTATGCTGAAGAGCAAGAATCTACCAGGTCATTGGCATCAGATTGGTATCAGCCTCCTGGACTGCCAACTATCAAATTCTTGATTCTCCACTGTTGGACAAACCTGATTGTATTGCCAAAAATACTCTAATAAATTCATTATAAATATATATTCATTCTATCATTTTTTTTTCTTCCAGAGAGCAGTGCTATGTATATACCAAAGGCAAAATTCTGAACCAAGGGATAGTGACAGGGCCCTGTTTGTTTGCCATTGCAGGCCTCTCTTTCCATCTGGACATAGTGCCTACAATCCATGTATAAAGCAAAGCAAATAACATGCCAGGAAAGGAGAATAGACAGGAGTCCGAAAGACAATGGGCTGAATATCTTTCTTTGGTTTTATAGTAAATTAGTATAACCGACTTACCTTTTTGCTAACAGCTTTGACATTTAGGTGTTCTGGAAGAGAGGTCCTTTGTGCATCCCAGATGACAGCTGTGAGGGTCACTCACCTGAATGTGAATAGGGTCCCCATGTCCAACATTGACAGCAGCTCTGCTTTTGACTTGGGGAAAGAGAGTCGGTAGCGCAATGTCTCAAATGCTGGGACAATCATCGCTTTCTTGGTATTGGCAAGGTCAAGCTGGATGACAGACTTCCTAAAAGAGAGGTAGGTAGAGGTAAAGAGTACCTTTGATGTCAGTTCAAGTCCCTTCCTTTTGAAGATAGCTGATGGTCAGCTCAGGGAGGCTAAGCAACTGTTTAAATCCCCTACAGGCAACAAATAGAGAAACTGACAGGTTACCATGGCTGACGAACAAAACATCAGGGTAGATCATAAAGGCTGGGTCTACTTTCCACAAAACTATAGAGTGTGCTAATATCAGAGCCATGAATTGAGCAAGGCAGTCTAAAAAGACAAAAAGACTTAAGTCAACCTGTCCTATAGGGCAGGGCATAGAAGACCAGTGATATGAAGCCACTAAGAGGCAAGACCAATCATGACTCATCAACCTCTGAAATGGCCTAGATTATAACCCCACAGAGTAGGTAGAAGCCGTCTCCACACATAGCCAGCACCTAGCCAGGTAAGTCGGGAGTCTGATGGATTACTTGGAGTCCTCCAACTTCAATTACTCCTACCCAGTCTTCTGTTCCTCAGGATCTATCTCCTGGTTTCTGACCGCCTGTGTTGGGACTGTTGGCTTGCAGCTCAGATACTGTCTCTTAGAAAGGGAGAAAGGCTCAAAGATGGCAAAACAGCATGAAGCTTTTAAGAAATACAGACTGTATTTAAATCCTGGCAATGCCACTTTGAGTCTTGTCCTGGCCAAGTAAGCGAGCTTCTTGCTACTTCAGGTGCCACCTGCCCAGAATAGTGATAATAATGTTTGCTTCCGGGAGATGTGATGAGTGAGGCATTACCATGCCAAGTAGTGAACCTGGCAGGGGACAGGCAAATAGTATAAGTGGATACCATCTGCAAGGCTGCCATTACCCTATGGCCTGATGTACTGTCATCTCTTTTGGCTATTATCTTAGTACTTCATCAGGCTTTCTAGTAACAACACTGACTTTAGGATCTAGATGCAATCATGGGCCTTCTGTGTCTATCTCTACAATAAAAAAAAAAAAAAACAGTTTGGAAGGCTTAAGGGAATAGCAGACACTTCTGAAATAAGCAACTTTCATAGCCATATGAAGCAACTTCACTTAATGAATCTCAGGGCATGTACTTACACAGGGACCACAGGGATAATGTTCAAAGAGAGGCCATATTTTCTGTTAGTCACTGTGTTCACCTGGGCCAATGTATATTAGAAGAGAGGCATAAGCTGAGGCACACACAATCAAGACTGTTTTAATTAATGATAAAGAAGAGTATGGACCAGGATAGATAAAGATAGATTTTTTTTTAACCATATATTGGTGGATGGGTAAGAGGTGGCCAAGAGGTGGCATGAAAGCTCAGTTTGGAATTCCCAAATATCATTATAGTTGAGCCTTTATAACTATAATTAATTATAGTAATACATAGTCCCACATTGCTATTACAGAAGTTTGTTAAGGATGACTGTAGATGCCTGCAAACTATACTCTATCAGTCTGAGAGCCATGGGTGTGAGTCAGTCTGTCCTGGCCTATATTCTTCTTTCCACTGTTTCTCTGTACAGTGATGTCAAATAGATACAATTCCTCTGTGGTCAGATATCTAGAGTCAGGCTTTTGTATTAAACCTACATTAGATATAGTGTTGGGCACTTTTCTTCCTCCTAGAAAAGATGTGTACTTATCTACTTGGAACAAGAGATAAAAGTCTACATATAAAAATATTCTTGGTACTCAGGGACTGTGGGTCATGGGAAAGATGTTAGTGAGAGATTGCTTCTCATTCAGTAATCACTGTGCATCTATCCATCATATGCCAGCTAAAGAGAGATAGAGCCAATCAGCCAGGCTGTCTAAAGTGTGCTTACATGGCTCAATATGCTAAAAGTCTGAGGATAAAGATCTATAAATTGGGGGTAAGGTTGAATCTGTGAGTGCTTATTTTAAGATATAAATTCTATAAAAATAAAGTAGGAAGTGGGGAAGGCTAAACTCTGAAGAGATCAGGGTATTTATGCATATAGAATATATAAAAATTGGGTTCTCTACATAAGCCCTAGATACCGTAAGAATCACAGTTATCCATATGCATGTATCGCTACATATGCATTGGTGCATCATTTGTAGTATAGGATTAGCCTCAGAGTGTCATTTCGTCTTCCATCTTGTTTTATTTTTATTTATTTATTTATTTATTTATTTGGATATTTTATTTACATTTCAGATGTTATCTATCCCCTTTCCCCATTCCCTCCCACTTAGGAATCTCCTATCCCATCCCCCCTCCTCCTGCTTCTATGAAAATGTGTTCCTACCCACCCACTCACTCCCACTGGCCCACACTGGGACATGCAGCCTTCACTGGACCAAGAACCTCCTCTCCCACCTATGCCCAACAAGGCCATCCTCCCCTACATATACAGCTGAAGCCGTGGGGCCCTCCCTATGTGCTCCCAGGCTGTTGGTTTAGACCCTGGGAGCTCTGGTTGGTTGGTATTGTTGCTCTCCTCATGGGGCTGCAAACCCTCTCAGCTCCTTCAGTCTTCTAACTCCTCCATTGGGAACTCCATGATTAGTTTAATGGTTAGCTGTGAGCATCCAGCTCTAAATATGTCAGGCTCTGGTAGACCTCTAAGGAGACAGTTATATCAGGCTCCTGTCAGCATGCACTTCCTGGCATCCACAACAGCATCTACCTTTGGTGACTGCACAGGGGATGGATACTCAGGTGGAACAGTCTCCAGATGACCCCTCCTTCAGTTTCTGTCCCACACTTTGTCTCCATATTTGCTCCCATGAGTATTTTGTTACTCCTTCTAAGAAGGACCAAAGCACCCACACTTTGGTCTTCCTTCTTCATGAGATTCATGTGGTCTGTCCCACCTTGTTTTGGAAGACATTGTCTTTTATTGGGAATTGGAGCTTGCCAAGAGTCAACAAGACCAGGGACCCACTTGCTTCTGCATTCCTAGTGCTGGGATTACAAGCAAGCACTACTACATTCAGTGTTTTCACATTGATTCTTGAATAAAATTCAGGTCCTCAAGCTTTCACAGAAAGCACTTTTACTAACTGAGCTCTTGGTCCCCAATTGAAGCTACCCTAAACATCATTTTTAAAAATATTTTGCTCAAAAATAATTCTCTTTTCTATGGGTCCTATAGATAGCAGCACCTCTCAGAGCTTGGGCTACCCTTCATGAACCCCTACCTAGGACATATAGTCTAGAAGAAGGCACTCAACGAAGTAAATAATTCCAGCGGTAATTTGCACAGAAACAGAGTCTGGGAGACCAAGCAGTTGATTTGTGTTGTTGGGGGCTCTGTAGGTTTTTGAACTTCTGTTACAGGGGTGCTCAGAGCTGCTCACTTTAACTCTGGTATCTCTGCACTTGTTTTCCAATTCTATTTCAATGCCATAAGAGATATTCATCCTTTGATTTGTCTTTACTTTAATTACATTCTTGAATGGTTTCTGTTACTTACCACCAAACAAGGCTAATGGATATATTTTAATACTTCACAACAAACATACCCAATCTTTTCTAGAAAAGAAGTTTGTTGTTTCAGGGCTGTAAGAGATCCTTCCTGCAGCTCAGCTGCATGTCTGCTCTCACATTCAGGCTTGCCAGTCTCACAATCTTCTCAGTCCTTAAGGTCTATTTCTTTTTCTATATTCATCCATCCATCCATCCATCCATCCATCCATCCATCCATCCATATCTCTGCATTACCTTCTCTCATGTAGTCCTTATCTGGAGAGTACTGAGTAGTATGTATTGCTTCTTTTCTACATACTTGCAAAATATTCATAACTTTTATGCAGTAGTTTGGGTTTAGGAATACATAGGAATCTACCTAAATGCTAAAGGTACTACTGATAAAATGGAAAACAGTACGAATCAGGCACTATCTTCAAAGTGTGCCTACTTCTCTTCTGACTTTCTGGATACACTGTATAGCCTATCACACTCACAGCGTCCCCATCTGACAATGGAGGTAGTGAGTCTCTTTTCTCTCAAGTTTCTAGAGACCAATGGAATGTTTGGCTTGAAATAGTGAGTTCCTTCTTCTTCAACTTACAATGAACTTGAAGCAGGAAAGTGAGAGAACATGGAAAATTCAAAAAAGGAGCTCACTGTTAGAGCAAGGACAGATATCTGGCTTGCCAATGGATATACAGAGTATTACCTCTCAGTTTCCAGCCAGCCCTCTGCATCCTTCTCTATAACAAAACATTTCAGTTATTTGTTACAGTCAATTTACCTGCATTTCTAACTTCCCTTGTCTCTACTTCTATGTCTTATTTTCCCTTAAATCCTTCCTCTCAACTCAACAGAATAGGCAAATAGTCCCTAACCCAAAATGCTCTTACCTTGAAGAAATGGTAAGCAGAGGAAGAAACATGGGTGAGTAATGAGGTTTCCTATGCCCACCAAAGAAGTAAAGACACTATACTCTTATGAAGCCTAGTGAAAATCTTAGGACCAGTGGGAAAGGGTGACTGATAGCTAGAAGGATTTCTAGTGTTTAGAATTCCTAGATCTTAGCAGCTGGTCTCATGTACACATATACATTTCTTTCTCTGTCCACCTATTCTCTTCACCCTCTGCCTTGGAATCAGGTGTTTCTGTAACTAGAAAAACAGCTCAGGCTCTAGCATGAGATTATTGGGGGAGTGCCTCATACAAACAAGGGACAGCCTATCATCTCCTGAATGTCTTCATGGAAACAGATGGGAACAGTAATGACAGTGTTTAGCTTTTAAGGTGTTTGTGAAGACATGACTTTATGCATGAAAGATGGTTGAAAAGTGCCTGCCAGAGATGAAACATCAATACTGATCTCTAGGAAAAGACCACGACTTAAAAGTAACTAGGATTCTATACTGTACAGTCAATCTAGCACAACCACCATTTAAAGATCATTTATATTTTACTACAGATTATGAGCAACCAGAAATTATACAATGTATATCAGAGCATGTGCATAGCATATATCATATAGCATAGTGAATTTGATATCACTGCTAATGTAATACCCACTTAAGATTTATATAAACCATGAGAGAAAAAGATGTTCTTTAGTGAGATATCATCATCAAAAAGAAGAAGAAAGAGAAGGAAAAGAAGGAGGGGAAGGAGAAGAAGGAGAAGGAAAAGAAGAATAAAAAAGAGGAGGAAGAGGAAGAGGAGGAAGAGGAAGAGGAGGAGGAAGAGGAGGAGGAGGAGGAGGAGGAGGAAAAGGAGAAGAAGGAGAAGGAGAAGGAGAAGGAGAAGGAGAAGGAGAAGGAGAAG
>JANHMN010000018.1:147408-189300 GCA_030674055.1 Rhabdomys pumilio
AGAAGGAGAAGGAGAAGGAGAAGGAGAAGGAGAAGGAGAAGGAGAAGAGGAGCCGCCAGCGCCGCCGCCACCGCCACCGCCGCCGCCGCCGCCGCCACCACCACCACCACCACCACCACAGTAACAAAATTTTGCTGAGAAGTCAGGTAAGATAAGAGCTAGGGATGTCCACTGGGTTTGGGATTGTGTAAATTACTTTCTCCTTAACAGCTAGGTCTTGGAATAAGACAGGAAGCAGCTACCCAGACTAGTGACTGGGTGGGTATGAGGACAACAGTTATTTATAGTGGCATCTCCTAGGAACTCTGGAGACCCCAAACCAGGGTGGGTTTAGATTACATTTGGAAGAGAATCCATACCATCTAGCTTTTCCCTCCTGCTTCATTCCGACTGGATCATAGGGGAGCGATGTGAGGCATGGATATGTAAAGAGGCCAGTTCAACTGCCTTTTGATATTAACTTTTTTTCTGAAGTGACTGCTGGCTAAATTAACTTAAATGGTATGCTGGTTACTTTTTATCAACTTGAAATGAACCTAGACATATCTGGGAAAAGGAGAGCTCAACTGGGGACTTGCCTCCAGCAGACTGGCTTGTGGGTATGTCTATGGAGGAATTTTCTTGATTGATGATTGATGTGGCTTCCACTTTACTGTGGGTCCTATCTCTAGTCAGGTGGTCCTGTGGAGTGCAAGAAAGGTAGTTAGATGTGAGCCTGGGAGCAAGCCAGTAAGCAGCATTCCTCTGCTTCAGTTCTTGCCTTTGGATTTCTGTCATGAATTCCTGCCCAGACTTCCCTTCATAAACTATAAGCTCTAAGCTGAGGTGTGAGTTGTGCTTGCTGAGTTGTTTTTAATCATGGCGTTCATCATGGCAACAGTAGCAGACTAGAACAGACAGTTTACAGAAAAAAAAGCTAGGAGATAGAAGATCCATGGACCTTTCTAGGAGTCACGTTGGTCACAACTTTTCTGATGATAGGATTCAAGCTACTTGCCAGTTTTCAGCAAAGGATTAACTACCTCATTCCAGGACCTATTCTGAAGCCTTTAACTCATTCAAAACACCCTGACAGAGAAGAGATTTTTCCTTACAAAGCCATGGCTGTAGGCATCTATCATAAACCCTCCTTAATGGTTTCTTTGTGAAAAGAAAATCAGGAAAACAACATATATTGGAGGTCCAGAAAAGTGAGAGGCACTGTTGCATTTTGAGCAGAAAAGACTAATTCTGACGCTAACATCTGTCTAGGTCTATCTGGGTGGGGAGTGACCTCCAACTGCTGTGAAGCCAGGACAATGCTGTCAGTACATGGTGGGGCTGGTGTGCAGGATGCAAACAAGATCAATAATAGTGGATTACAGACTATGCTAGGGAGCCTGTGCACAGCACAGAGGGGGAGTTCCGTTTTGATTCAGCTATATATGTGTGTACTAGGGGAGTGTGGCCACTTCTGTTTCAAGAGGAAACAACAAATAATATTTTCAACAAAGGCTTCTGATGCCTCCCATGATACGTGAGTTTGAAGGGAGGCTAAACTGTGAGAAAAGCATTATCACATACAATCTTTTAAATAAAATGATGTCTATTAAATCTATTAAATAAAATGATGGACTCCAGGTAATTAAAGGTAATTTTCTTAATTCTCTGAGCTTTTAAAAATCTTATCTTTATATTAACAAAGCTTTATGTGCTTGGATATACTATGAATGAAGCCAGATACATAGACATTGAGTACCAAACTTGAATGAACAAAGATAAGTATAGTGTTTCAGGGCAGGGGAGGTAGGGAGGCAGAGAGATGAAGACAGGTATCTGTATATGCAGTCATGGAGGAAATTGTGGACAAGATAGGCAGAAGACAGACCTATAATGAGGTCAGACTGTTAAGGTCACAAGTCAGACCCATGAGAGGTGAGGTCAGAGAGTCAAGGTCATCTACCAAAAGGAGGATTTCCCAAGCCCCAGGAAGATGAGTAGATTCTTAACTGCTGACATACTCAAGGGAGGGCCTGTCAGTGAAGAGTAGGTAAAAACCAGCAGCTTAGAATGAACCCAAGAACAAACTGTAATGAAGAATAATGATGATGATGATGATGATGATAATAATAATAATAATAATTATTATTATAGTATATTGACTATGAGAATGGCTCATACCTGTGGCCAATATTCACTATCATCCCTTAATATCCTCAGGAACTCCAATGAATAATATCTTTTTTCAGTGTTAGCAACAATGGCTACATATCATGGAAAGCTTACCACACATGTGCACTCAGTTAAATGTGGGCTGTGGGTTACAGCAGGAGTTACCAGAAGTGCAATTCTGCTGTCAGTGCCTTCAATTCAGATTTAGCCTAGATAATCACCAGACAGTAATCTTGAGCAAGCCCTGGAGCCCCAGCATTGGATAGAATCTGCACTTAATGTGAACTCTGTAGAATTTTATAAGGGTTAGATGGTTTTTTTCAGGCAAAGGTTAAGATAGTTCCAATGAATAGACCTCTCTCTTTGTGCAAGCCATGTTAATGATTATGGTCATAGTGATGAATTTGGATATAAGTCCATCAGGTATCTGGATCAATCAGCAGGCTAAAAAGAAAGAGAACTTCTGGGAAAGTTCATAGAAAGCTAGGTACCCAGATAGCAATGCTAAGTTGTGAGGTGGGGGACTCAGCCTGAGTACTTTCATCAGTAAAATGAATGGAGGTATTGTTCTGCAAAAACACATGCAAAATGATTATAACAATGCTTGAGACACAGCAAGTACTCAATAAATGTTAAATGTTATAGATAAGGCAAAATTAAAATGATCTATGGACCCAAGGAAATGCCACTTGGTTAATGTCTCTTGGCAGGCATCCAGTCTGACTCACTTGGCACCACTTCTACACTTTCTCCATTACACACCAGAGAAAATATGAAGAAACATAGTTATGTGTCCCCTTGGACACAGTGGAATTATACTGATTACTCATTTACACATGCTACAAGATACAGTGTCTGCTAGGGAACCATGTTTGTTTTCTGGAACATAAATACAAGGAAGGAAATGGAAATACCCATGGCTTATAGGCAATAATTAGTGATGTAAATTCTGCAGGGGATCAATGATGGAAAACCTGCCCAGTTTTATGGTATGAACAGTTCTGGCTGTGAAACAGTCTTGCATCTCACTTTCTCTGGCCTTTAACCCTTTAGACTCGTTGACATTTCAGCCTAATCTCATCTACCAGATCTTTCCAAACCCACCCACACCTACCTGCTGCACTTTCAGTTCCTGTGGATTCTAGTTTCGATTTCATAATGCCAAAGTTAACAATAACAGCACAGAGAGATTAAAAACCTGAAGCATGCAGGAAAGCTGCTAACTCGGTACTTTGCCACAAGCCTGCCATACCAGATATGCACTTTACCTCTAGCCTTCCAAGGACCGCATGAAGAGGTGTCACAGACAAAGAACATGAAGGTACTTAGATGCCAAGTCCAAGTAAATGTTACCTAAGGAGGTGTGATGGTTGGAATGAGAAATATTATTCATAGTCCCTGTCACTGGCCCCCAGTTGGTGGTGAAGTTTGGGGAGATTTATGTGATGTAGACTTGATGGAGGAAATATGTGATTAAGAACAACTCGAAAAACCAAAAAAAAAAAAAAGAAAGAAAGAAAGAAAGAAAGAAAAAGAAAAAAAAAAAACAAAATTTGAGATTAAAAGACCCACCTGCTTCGAGTTTACGCTCTCTGCATTGTGCTTATGGTGGAGGATGTAAACTCTTAGATTTCTGCTCCAGTAACCATGCCTGCTACTTGTTTTCATGCCTCTTTGCCATGATACATGATTACCCCTCTGGAACCAAAGGCAAAATAATCCCTCTCTTGCTTAAGCTGCCTATATCACAGCAACAGAAAAGTAACTGATATAGGAAAATAGATGTTCCTTCACTTAAAATGGTATTATATCCTGATTTATTCATCACATGTTGAAAGCAAGGTATGTGGGATTCACTTACTACACCTAACCTAGCTGACACCATAGCTTAGCCTCACAGCTCAGTGTGGGGTGTCATATCAGTGTTTCCCCATGACAACACATCTGTCTGGGAGCTTCTGTCATTGTTCATGCTAGCATCAAAAGAGAGGACTGTATGCTATTGCTAGCTGGAAAAATAATTCAGAGTATGGTTTCTGTGGATTCATTATTATATCATTGAAAAAGTCAGAAATTGAACCATAGTAGATCAGAGACCATTTGTCTGTTTCTCATGTCCATGAGAGAAAAGAATGAGATAGTTCCAAGCAGTTACCCAACTATCCTGAAGGTAATAGGGAGTTTGCAAGGGGTTGACAGTTGTATGCATGGTACACAGAATTAACTCCTGCAGAGCACCTACTATAACGCAGCAGTAGGCTGTTAGTGCCCCTTCATTAGCTAAGAAAGAGTAGCGCTGGGAAATGGAGCAAGCTGCCCCAAGTCCTGTACATGTTCACATGCAGGTTGTGTGATTTCTCTATGTCCCACGACCTTACTTAACAGTTCTGCAATCAAGAGTAAAAACTGTATCTCTACCAGCTGCTTTACCAGACACAGGTGGACTAGAAGAGCCTTTTGATACTCTGCAGCTTTGTCTATGCATAGGCTTGACTTCACTACACTATTTCTAATTGAGCTGTTTAGTTTTCATATATTAGTTAGTTGCTAAGAAATTGCTTGGTGAGCTCCAAAGCTGACATTTTTTTTTTTTTTTTTGGAAACTGGGAAAGACCTCAAGAAGTATGACATAAACAAGAATTTCAGGTACAAAGGTGAGCTGGGTTGTCTTGTAAAATAAGCAAGCTGTGTGGAGAAAGGCCACTTTCTCCTCTCTCAGAAATGATTACTTCACTTCTCTGGGACCTAAGTTTGTTTACCTGTAGAAATGTTTATCCACTAAAGAAGTGAGAAGAACATTAAAGGGGTTAAGCAGCTGGCAGGGCTGCCAGTGTGTGGGAAGGGTTTCTATAAGGTATCACTACCATCATTTACTATTTTAAGGTTAACAGAGTTTGAGCAGAACATTTTGTTAGATTTAAGTGTGAAAAGGTGAGTTTCTGCCAGGGCACGCTAGTGGTCTTGGCATTCTTGGACATCAAAGCTATTGCAGCAAATAGCATCCTTGACCCCATATTAAACCAGTAATAGTACACTGAAATCAAGGGTAGCCACGAGTGACTCGCACATCAGAAGTAAATAACTGTCACTCACTGGAAAAACTTTTAAGGAAGGCAAGTCAATATACCTGTCTACATACAAAAAATGATAGTGGGTTTATTTTGGCCTTCTGACTGAATTCTTACTGGTCAAAATTCTAGTGTCTAGAAATAACCCTAGGTCAGAGGTTGCAAACTGTGAGCAGTTAAGAGGGGCTAATCTAGCCGGGGGATATAGTCTGATTCCATAGCATTTAAAACCCACTTTCAATTATTTGCTCATTTTTAAGAAAGATTTTTATTTTATGCATGTGAGTGTTCTGACTATATTATATGCATGTGTATCACACATGTGCTTGGTGTTTAGAGAATGCCAGCCCTCCATGTGTAACTAGAAACTGTACCTGGGTCTTCTGTAAGAATAATTGAGTTCTCCTAACTGCTGAGCCATCTCTCCAACTTCCAATTATTTAATAATACTAAAACATTAAAATACATAAAAATTCAGATACGCTGGAAAAATATAGAGTTAGTAATTGTAATCCTGTCACAATGACAATGAAATTCCACACTTGGAGAGATGGCTCTTCCTCAGATAGACCAATGAACTCCCTTAAATAGTAACTTTCAGACAGAGTCTGTAAAGACAATTTGAGGAGAAACCTGCAATATTTCAAAATCCCTGATGAGATTCATATGGTGACACTTGAACTAAGCAAAATAACTGTGGTGTTACCATGTGATGCATGCTGCTTAGCACTGAAGTATGTTCTTCATCAACAGTTTTAAGTCATTGTCCAGTAACACATAAGGAGGAAATATAAATATGAATTCCTTGTATGCCGTGTTGTAAAACATGTTGCCCATAAGGTAAAATTAGGAAATAAAATATGGAGGCAAGAGTCAGGCCTGTTTTAATTTTCTGCAGTGAAGACCCCTTGGGTGCTTCTGAGGATAATCACAGAAGGTGGGGAGGGTATAGTCCTCCAGTTTGTCTCTTCTCAGTCTAAGTTGAGGCTGTTCCTAACTATTTACCTATTCATCTAGTCTGTATCTCGCTGACTGCCAAAATTCCCAAACTGTGAGGGATGATGCAGAGCTGAGGATTTAGTCTGACCACAAAGGGGGGGGGGTCTTGTTCTATATACTGGGATACTGTCACCCAGTTGGAGCTGAACTTGGAGAAAAATCAGTGAATGGAGTCTGGCAGTCAGAAATTCATTCACAGGGTATTGTGTCACAGCTCCATCCACTTCTATGGTGGAAGGTTATATTACTTGGGGCCACTCTCCTTTTGGCTCTCTGACAGCTAATGGGGATCTTCCATGCTTACCAGGAAGGAAATGATGCCATGCTATGCTACACAACACTTTGTAATGACACTCTAATGAGGTTGAATAAAAATTGTAGGATACTTTCTCTTGCTAAGGAGAGAGAGAGAGAGAGAGAGAGAGAGAGAGAGAGAGAGAGAGAGACAGAGACAGAGAGAGAGACAGAGAGAGGAAGAAAGGGGGGAGAGAAAGGGAGGGGCAGGGAGATGGGGAAGGACAAAGAAAGAGAGAGAGAGAGAAAGAGAGGGAGAGATAAATAGATCTTGGGAGTTCATATAGCCTGTTTGGGATAGTTAGAAACCCCAGAGTAGTTAGGCAAGGTAGGGGCCTGTCAGACACTCCTCAACTCCTACGGCTGTCATCTCTCTGAACTCAAGCCTGCTATTTTGTCTCTCCAAGCCATGGCGTAGCATGAGGAAGCCCAAGTGGTTGAGACTTAGTATATGCATCCTAAAAAGGAAAGATCATCATCAACCATCTTTAGGGACGTGTGGATCCTGGAAGGCACTATCTTAGACATAGAGGAAATCCATGGTGACAAGTGACAATTAGAAAAGAACCCTTTAAAGATGTTGTTGGACCATGTGACTTTACATTTCTCCCACGTACAATTTTGAGTTGTGTGAATTCTGCAATACTTTTAAATTCATACTGTTTATATTAATTGAACCACCCAGCCTTAAAGGGGTGTACTGCTTTCTACTCTGCTATGTGAGGAAAGGTGGAAAAGGCACTGAATATTCCTAAGGATCTGTGGTTGGGTGTCCTGTGTTGTGACTCCCCAGCTCCTCCCATACTAGGTATGTAAGCTAGGCCAGCATCTTCCAGTCTTGTTCTGCAGTTGCTTGTTTGTAAAATGAAGACAATATGATCCTTGACAGGGGCTGTGAGAGGAGGAAACAAAATGAAATCTTACCTGTCATTTTCTGGCATATGCTTAAGTGCTTCAATACATGTTAGGCATCACTATTATTTACATTTGTTTTAAGGAACAAGCAATGGTCTTTTGAAAATGATTATAGGAAGCCTGTCTACTGCAAAGTTGGAAAAGAGGCAGAAGTTTTAAGCAAGAGAGATGTTTCAATAGCAAAATAATGTGTCATTGTGGAAAATTGGGTCTAGTCTGTGCTTGGGTAATAGAACTTAGTATGTACATTCCAAACTTGTAGGCAGTGGCCATCACTAGACAGGTCCCTGCCCCTTTTAGGGTTGTAGTTGTTCTACCTATAAAAGGTAAGTAGAAGATTACACAATGATCCTGAGGGCTTTGAGGTCCAGCTTTTCATGAACCTGTGTGGCTACCAGCCTGAAGTGTGGACAGAACAGTAAGGTCCCCTGGGTTCCTTACCTGAGGTACTCATAGAGCCCATACATAGGCAGGAAGTCAATGTCAGATAAAAACATGTAAGGTGTGCTGATGTGCTTCATAGCCACGTTGCGCAGGAGATTGACAGGATAGAACTGACCCTCCTTGTACACGATGTGGTAGCCCACATTCTGCCGGCTCATGAGCACCTCGGATCCCTGGGCATAGCGGAGGAACTGCTGGGCTTCTGCATCCGACAGGTAGAGGGCCAGACTGATGGGTCCCTCCCAATGTTTACAAATGGCCTCCAGCATCTGTAGTCTGGAAGAGAGGTGAAGAAAATAGCATCAACAGGCCATCTTCCAGCCCTTGTCTCTAACATCTCCTGGTCAATCAGCTACAAAACCAAATCTCTTAACTAAAAATGATTCAGTTCCTCATCAGTAAAACAAACACAGAACAAGTACCTTGTTGATTCTAGTCGTTCTCTGTTTGCAACTGACTGAGTACCATCAACAGTCACACATACTCTAAGCCCCACATTCATCCTCAAAGGTACTATGGGTTGGCTGGGTGTTACCCCAAAGGATCATGTGATGGAACCCAGGTCTTCAGTATGGTATTGCTGAGACCTTTAAGAGATGGCACTGAGGGGAAAGTAGCTCAATCATTTGGGTTGCTACCCTTACTTAGAAGGGGTGAGTGTATTTCTCATGGGATCTCAGTTGATTCCCACCAGTGTGAACTACTAAAAATAAAGTGACACCCTTGGGTTCCTGTCTCACCAGAGATCTTGCCTTATTCTGGAAACCCAGTGACTTTCATTGAAGAGACAGGTGAAGATTGACATAAGGGAACACACCTTTAATCCCAGCAGTCAGCAGGCAGAAGCAGTTGGATCTCTGGGAATTCAAAGCCTGGTCTACATATTGAACACCAGAACAAAACACAAAGAGATACTATGTCTCAGAAAACTAGCTCCCCCAAAGAAGAAGGAAGTAAGAGAAGAGGAAGAGGAGGAGGATAGAGAGGAGGAGGAAGAAGAGGAAGAAGAGGAAAAGAAGAAACAGAAGAAAAAGAGGAGGAGGAAGGGTTTTCTTGATTACTTTTCTGCATTCAGATATTTCTCTTCTGGCTTGTCATGCTTTGACAGCCACAGAACCCTTTGGTTCCCAACATTTACAAGCATTTCTGTTCCTATCAGCAAATATTTTGTTCACCAGAGTCTGAATCAGTTGTTATGGTTTGGAGTAGGCATTTAGTACTGTGAAGTAAATAGATTTCTTTGTAAGTACTTAGGTTCAAACATTTTGCCACAGCAACATAGAATAAATATTTTAAAAGAGGTGGGATGAGTATGTGTGTGACTATAGTATAGGGGCTGAACTTTTCCAGCCCAAACTCCTGTTTTCTCTCAACAAAGGCTTAAGACTCTTGCAAATCTCCTAAAGCACTCACCGCCTCCAGAAGCTTGGTCCCAAGGAACATTCAAACAAGTACTAAATGAGAAATAACCACAATTATTGACAAAGTCTGGTGTGCCAACTACCTTCCAGAATTCTCACAGCACTACTATGCAACCTCCTGTTGAAGAAATTGCAGCTCTAGCTTTGATTTGTAAAATTTTTGACCCAATATTCATAGACAGATGCTATAATGGGATCTCAGAGTTGGTGAGAAAAGAACAAAATTAGTGTTTTGCAAAAGATACAGAAAAAAACGTAAGGAAGATAAAAACTCAATTGTATATTGGGTACCTTGGGTGGTGCTAACTTCAGTTTTCAGCATTTCCTACTCTAGGGCATCCTGACCATCTCTGCAAGGTAGAGCTGGGCCTGGGGGCTAAGCATGCCCTCTGTTCAGGGCAAGAGAACTGCTGTGTATCTAGTCTGGACAACACAGTGAGTTCCCAGACAGCATGGGCTCCCTCAATAAACAAAAAACACAACAGCAGCAGCAACAACAACAAAATAAATTAAAACAGATCAAACAAAACAAAAACATAAAACAAGTTTGCAGGGCTACTGCAAAGAGCTGAGGAGATAGGAGTGCTGAGCAAAATCCAAAGAACAAAAAGGTTTCTCCAGCAGGAATGAGGCAGAAAGAAGGTTTGGCAGTGAATCATGAAGATTCTATTTCAAAGACATCAGAAGTGTCTGGTGTATAAAGCCTGTGCTAATAGCAGAGCAAAAGCTCATTTCACTGCTTTTCCCCCACTCTATTCATCAAGAGGTACCCAAATAAACAACAGTTTCCTGGCCAGAGTGCCTGCTTTATCGGGGCAATTACCAAAAAATCGATGCCATGCATTTCCATGCTTTTAGACAAAAAGGAAACAGGCACAGCTGCTTCTGTTCAATGGATTTTCCCTTAGATGTCCATAGCTTTCTTACAATGATTCTGTCAGTTGGTACTGCTATGATCTGCTGTTTCTTTCACTGGGGAGGATTAAGAGGCTCACGAGAGTAAATTACCCTTGTGCTTTCTGTCCTCTGCTAACCATGGGCAATGAGACAATATTTAAGGGCTTCTGGGTTGTATAACCCCACTGAACTTGTGGGTCAATTTTAATGCAGGTTCCTGCTTTTGCCTGGTCCCTGAGGATCTCCCTTTGTGCGTCTGTAGAATGGAGGGACTCTGAGCTGCCATGCGTGTCATGAACAACCATTGCTATGAATCCTTTGGAACATGAAAGCAAACAGCAAGTCACTCTTGTACTTTACTCTCATGAGCCTCTTGACTGTCTCCTCCTGTACAGATAGGGGCGGTGCTGAGGCATGGGCAGCAGTAGGAGTATTTAACTGGAGAGAGGATGGCTTACTCTAAGCTCCACTAAGAATCTGGAATGAAAACACAGTCAATGTACTTAAGGTTCTCGGGAGCAAAGTACTGTTGATATGAAAAATAAGCCAAACTTTATAGAATGTTTTTAGAACTGCAGTGAGGAACTAGGAGAAAGAGTTACACTGCTCACTTCTGGTGGATTCCATTATCCACAAACCCTCCAATCTCTTCTTCCACAGAGCTGACCATTCAGCAAGGATGCACAAACTGATAAACTGAGGTTTCCAGCAAGGACAATGGTGGTATAAAATGTGATACTGTAATGAACCTCTTAATAACTGCTGCTAGATAGGTATCAGCCATACGGTAGCTGCTATCAGATTTGATATTCAAAGTGATTACAAAGGGAAGTGATTTCTTAAAACAAGCAGACTTAGATTGGGAGGGTGGCTTTACACTTACGTCTGACCCAAAAGTCTAGGATCCAGGTCACCAGTCAATGGATATGTTAGGAGCAGAACAAACACCCCTAAACCTTTCCCTTTCTTTGTCTGTTTACCCAAATAAGAAAGCTGTGTTTGTTTCCTTTCTGGCTGATGTGAAAAAATGGCTGACGAGAAGAAACTTAAGGGACTCAGGGTTTATTTTGACTCTTTTTTTTTTTTTTTTTTTTTTTTTTTAATGATACAGTCTATCATGGTGGGAAAGTCATAGTGACAGGGCTGAGGGCAGTTGTTACATAATGTTTGCAGGCAGGAAGCAGAGAGCAGAGAAGAAATCAGGGTGGACTAGAAAACTTTAGTTATTCGCTCAAATGACCCATTTTCTCCAACAAAGCTCTACTTTGGAAAGCTTCCACAAGCTTCTAAAACAGCACCAATAGCTAACGGGAGACATTTTACATCCAAACCACAACAAACATGTGCTTTAAAGCTGTCAAGTATTCTTTATTTCTTCCCCTTTGTTGGCCCCTCTTTGGTTCTGCCACAAAGGCCCACAATTCTCTCATGGCTGTTGTTCTCCACAAATGGTTCTTAAGGAATAGCCATCCCTATACCGTTTCAAATGATATAAATCTCTGTGCATCTTTTTTGAACCCTGACCTGGTAAGATGGGGCGGCCAGACATTTTGGGTTCTGGGCCAATACAAGACATTTCAGGAGACAAAGGTCAATTAAAAAATTATTGTAAGTTTGGGCAAAGTATTAAAGTTCTATACGTGGTGTGTGTGTGTGTGTGTGTGTGTGTGTGTGTGTGTGTGTGTGTAAGTGTGTATGGAACTGCATCATTTGTATGATGAAGGAGCTGAGTTTTAGAGAGGAAATATTTGCCAAAGACAGGATGTACCAACCCAGAAGATGGATCTAGAGATTCTAAGAAGTTTTGCCTCTCTGTTCTAAGTTTTCCCAGTTTAGCACAGAACCACTACTGCTTTCTCCTGGAAAGAGTGAACAAAGGGCTCAGGATCAGAATCTTGTTCTATTGTTAGATTTGATCTCTGAGGTATGCAGTATCACTGGGAAGGAGAATATCTTTGGTTAATTACAAAAGCTACCTAATTTTCCCTATCAACACTTCATGTTTGACACTCTCACATAATTCAGGCCTTGTCATGTGACTCGGGATAGTTCGTGCGACATTAGCAAAATTGAAGTTAGAAGCATTAAAAATTATTCAGGTACTTGGATTTGATCCTCAACACTCTAGGAACCTCATGACACCCCCTACCTTGTGAATAAGTCTACATTACCTAGTTTGCTAGTGAGCCACATACCCAAGTAGTCTGACCTACCATTAGAAGACTGTCTTAGCTAACAGCATACATCTGAAGGGACCCAGAGGCACCCAGTCCAAAGATTTGGGATAGCTTGTTAAGCAGCAAAACAAAATGTGATTGTATTTACTGAAATAACTGTAGAAAGGTCATGGTAGAAAGTTGGATACACAGCAGGTTCTCAGTATCTGAAAACTATAGTTTCCTCATTTCTGCCTCTCAAACAAACTTTCATACAACAAATAAATATTACTGTCAGTTCTCAGGATGCTGTACAGACACAGTTTTTCCATTTCTGGGGCTTATGCAACAATAGTGGACAAGACAATAAACTAAACACATTGAAGGGCATTCAGATGGAGCTGTGTGCTAAGGATGCAAGGAACTGGAACTCAGAAGACTCAAGAAACAGAGACTCAGAAAGGGCTCGGAGTAGTCCTTCTGAGATGGTGAAACTAATGACTTGGAGCTACGCTCCTTCTACAAAACCTGTGTGTTCAAATCCTAACTCCCACAGTGATGGTCTTGGAGGGAATTCTGGGAAATGATTGTGGCATAAGGATGTGCCCGTTGTGACTAGGACTAATATTTTTAAAACAGAGACCTCAAACAACTCTTCTATAAGTAGCCTGTACCCATATTGAGGTATAATTAAATTATTTAATTTATGTAACTCTTCTTTGAAAAGCCTACACTCATTCACAAATCATTTTGTCTGAGCATCTCTCTTTCTTATATATACAAATCTGTATTAAAATATTACTATTAATCATGCACTATGCTTTAAAAAGGCTCCAGAAAGGTCCCATGCTCCTTATACCATGTAAGGACCAAGTGAGAAGAAAATCCTTTAGAACCAGAAAGCAGCTCTCACAAGATCCTGAATCTGTCAAAACTTCAATCTTGTACTTCAAAACCTCTAGAACCATGGAAAGTGAGTTTCTCTTATTTAGAATTCTTTGAAATATTCTATTTTGTTTTAGTAGCCATAGTGGACTATGCATGGTGGCACATGTCTTTGATCTCAGCACTCTAGAGGCAGAGACCTTGAATTCACACTAATCTTCCTGTCTCTTGTCTCTCCATAACAAGTTCTAGACCAGCCAAAGCTACATTGTGAGACCCTGTTTCCATATTTAAAAAAAAGAAAGGAAGGAAGGAAGGAAGGAAGGAAGGAAGGAAGGAAGGAAGGAAGAGAGGAAGGAAGGGAGGGAGGAAGGAAGAAAGAAGTGAAGGAGGGTGGGAGAGAGACACACACATATACACAGACATTTCTTTTGAAACCCTATGGGATAGGTTTTGCAAGAGAGCAATCAGCTTAGCATAGCCAAATAAGACATTAGACAAGTATGAATGCTGTGGGAAAGTAAGTGACAGAGAGGGAAAGCCGTTATGGAGTTGACTAGATAGATGCCTCATAGGGCCTCAATCTTAGGCAGCTGGGATACTATTCTATATAAGGAGAATCTTGGAGTTTAATGATGCGATATATGTCTCAAAGATCACCGAGTTTGTCACAGGGAGAAGGAAAGACCTCTCACTATTCAGACTGGGCTTGATGCTTTTAAACACAAATATCCTGAGGCTAATTTGGGCACTTTATCAGAGCACATTCCTGTCTCCACAGTGTTTCTAGAGGGTCTAGATTGGGACTGAGGCTCTGTATTTCTAGTTCTTTCTCTTCCATGTTTAGAAAGCAATCATGAGACCCACCAGTCCCATGGTGGTTTCATAGTTACTTTTTCAACATTTTTGTCAAAGGGAAATTTAAAAAAACAAACCAAACCAAACCAAAAACCAACCAAACAAACAAACAAAAAACCTCACTAAAAACCAAACATACCATCAAACAAAACAAACAAAAGAAAAAAAACAAACCAAAACAACAACAACAAAAACAAGTGTCTGTCACTAACCAGATGTGTTACTGTGATGGTTTGTTTTTTGTCAATTTGATACAGAAAGAGTCATCTGGGATGAAGGAATAGTCAATTGAGGAACTGCCTTTAACTATCAGAATGGATGGTAGGCAAGTCTGTGGGGGCACTTGCTTGATTAATGATTGATATGGAGGGCATAGTTCACTTTGGGAGGTGTCACTCCAGGGTCCTGGGTTGTGTAAGAAACCTGAGCAAGCCGTGAGAAGCAAGCCAGGAAACAATGTTCCTCCATGGTCTTTGCTTCTGGTTCTGCCCTGAATTTCTTCAATGACTAATTGTGGTAGGGAAACAGAAGTCATACAACCCTCCCTCCCTACCACTTGTATTTTTGTTAGTAGCCTTTGGTCACAGTGCCTATCACAGCAACAGAAAGTAAACTACCATTTAAATCAGCCCTCTCTATCCATTCCTATCCTCTGCCAGGATCCTAAAGGGCAGAAAAAGCTGCCGGTTCCATATTGGTGGCTGGTGACACACTTTCTAACTGTAATTCTGGAGATAGAGTTACCAAGTCTGTTGGTTAGCTCCCCTAATTCTACCTCTGAGTCAGAGATTTATAAGCATACTGAAATATTTCTTAAATTAAAAATCAACCAAGGAGACACCATTCAGTGTGCTGTGTCCTAACTAGATGTATAGGGTGGAGTAGAAGTGGTTGGGGAAATTTCTGCATTGGCTTGAGTGCTGCATTATAATTTTTATTGCTTCTTGCTACATGCTTTTCTCATGGAATTTTACAATTTCTTATATTCTTTGGATTCAGTTGGATTAGACCATGTGCCTACCTTGTTAGCAGCTAGCATGATGGAGCACAGCAGGTGGGTTGTTCTGGGGAGACAAAATGCAATCTGAGGATCCCTAGCCCAGGTGGGGCTCTGGCCTGGCTGGAACTGCCAAAGTGTTACAGCTCTCTGAGAAGAAGCTAGGGCAGGGCAGGCCACCAGATCTCTTCTGCTATCATCACAACCCCTGCACTAAAGGCAGCAGTAGCAGAGGCAATATGTGGCTGCAAGCAACAGCCCAGCCTGCTAGATGAAGCCCATATCAGTGGTAAATACTTCATGAGAGAAAAAGTTTCCCTGGAGTGTTACAGCTCAATAAGACAGGCAGCCTGAGACAATTCTTGCTGAAATAACTCCTACATTTTATTCCTTGTAGATGGGGACCTTATAAACATTTTTTTTGGGGGGGGGGGTTGGTTGGAATGCAGGGATAGATGCTTCCCATTGGCTCAGTCTGAGATGTTAGGGTTGTTTTATTTGCTTGGGAAAGAACTTCAGGTGTTGTCTCTATGTGACTGGTTGTCACGGTAGTCCTACTGGAGTGATGTGGTCACGTGTTCCAGGACAAGTAGAGACTTGTTGAAAGCTAGTTCCACTCCTACCATTTTCAATTATGAAATTAACAAGGGTTCTGAACCTGCTTCAACCTTACCAGTTTTTCTGTCTGGTGGCACTGTCCATTTGCCATACACTGTGGGGTGCTATCTGGGTAGCAGTATTTGTCACCATGAATTAGAAGTTATCCTGTATATCCTAAGCTTGGGATGTGTGCAATTTGAAGAGAATGGCTCTGTGGTCAGTATTTGCTCCTAATGCAAGTGGGGCTACAGCTTTCTGTAAGGGGCTGTGAGGAAAGGAGCTGCCTGGTCACTGTGGACAAGGCCAATGTGATACTCCTGTTGGTAGTGGATGCAGGAGCTTTATGTGGCCAATATTACTGTTGGCAACAGGTGTGTACAAAAACATGAATCTGCACTGTAAACCCAACACATTCTCCTGCTATCAGTTTGTAAATCCTAGGCAGTAAGGATGTGAACACACTCAGGAAAGGGTAACTAATATTTGTTTATATCGTTACGTTTTCAGCACTTTACATCTTCTTATGGTATAAGAGCCAAACAATAATCAATGAAGCTGACTTGGCAGTATCATCACTACTTCACACAGTGAGGATGAAAAGAGCCAAATACTTGACTCAAATTCACATATCTAGGCAGTGGTACAGCTGGGCCTAGTACAGGTTTTGCTTTTCCCTCATTATTTTCTATAAATGCCTACCATCCTGTCCTAGCTAGCTTTACCTGTCAATTTGACACAACAGAGAGTCATTTGAGGGATTCTCAATTGAGGAATTGCCTAGATAAGATAGGTATGTGGTCATTTTTCTGAGATATTATACTTGGCTAGTGATTGATATGAGATGGCCCAGCAGACTGTTGGGTGGTACTATCCCTAGACAGGAGTTCCTTGGTTGTATATTAAAGCTGAGTGTGAGCCTGTCAGTAAGACAGCAAGGAAAATGCAGTCTTTATCCTTGGTTCTGCTTTTAAATTCTCCCATCTTTCCTCAATGATGAACTGTGACCCGGAAACAAAGCAAAATTAATCTTTCCCTCCCCAAATTGCTTTTGATCAGTATGTTTTATCACAGCAGAAGAAAAGCAAACACACAGCCATTAAGTTTTCAGCCCGGTATTCAGATCTAGCCAATGGTTTCTGGATAGCAAATATGCTCCAAGGGCTACTGCAGGTTCTCTCATTTAACCCTAACCATTATTTTAGCCTCATTTAATAGAAGAAAACAGAAATCTAAGAGATTGAATGAAATGCCAAAATCATCAGCTGGAGAAAGGAGCAGATAAGATTTGAGGTTAATACACATTACAATTCTGGTTATTCATGTTGATACTAGTTCATGAGATTTTGTATAGACATCAGTGCAAAGTACTGGGCCTGTGTACTCTCATGATTATTATAACCTTAGGGATAATTATAGTAATAGTAAAATTATTCCCAGGCAACAGATAAGGAAATTGGGGCTTAGGGGGGCAAGATTACTTGTCTAAAAAAGTCAAACTCAAGAAAGTCAGAGCCACTGATGATAACACATAGTCTGCCTCCAAGGGTCACATCTTGTGCATAACTATACTAGTCGCGCCCGTGCCTGTGTGTGTGTGTTTGTGCGTGCGTATGTATGTATGTATGTATGTATGTATGTATGTATGTATGTATGTATATATGTATATATGTATGTATGTATTTCAGAGGAAAATGAGTGTATTCTTCAAGGTTTCTTTCAAGTTTATTTTTAAGAAAGGCACCCATGTCCACTACACTCAGTATTCCCAGATAACCATGCAAATTCCCACTCATTCTTGGCTTCCTTGGATGTACTCTGTGAGTTTATGCCTGGGGTCTTGCTTCTTCAAGTTTTACACATTCTTCATTCACCCATGACTAATAACAGTGGTCTTTTATGGAACATTGATTGCACTCCTACTACTGCCCTTTGTACACTGAATCTTAGAGCAATCCCGAGGTATCTTTATCCACAGCACAGACAGGAATGTCAGGTGGCTGAATAGACACTCAATCAAATGTCCTATTGAAATGAGATAGCATGGCCCAAAGGACACTCACTGTGTAAGGGCACCCAATGTAGGGGCTAGTGTAACTTAAAAAGGAAGCTGCTCAGCCAGTATGAGAGTCAGCTATGTAACATGGTTAGGTAGAGGAAAGCTGCTTATCTTTGGGACAGGGACCTTGGAGCTTCAAATCCATTCACCTTCTGTAGCCACTGAGGCTTGCAAAATTATAAACAAGAGATGGAGAGAAAGGAATGGCTCAGCAATTAAGAATATGTACCACTGAGTATGGTTCCCAGTACCCATATCAAGCAGCTCACAATTATCCTTAACTCAGCTCCAGGAGATCCAACACCCTCTTCTGGCCCCTGTGGGAACTTCACTCAACAATAACTGTGCGGCTACATATACTTTACTCAAGTCAGGTTCTGTAATATAGAAATCATGACTCCCACCATGGGCCCTTTGGACTCACTAGTTCATCTGTCTGGAAAAACCTTAGAAACTGGTATGCCTAGCTTTCTTCCTTTCCTTCTAGGTATATACAGATAATGTCTCCTTCTCAGAAAGACTTCCCACAATGACATTCTTTACAGAAGATCCCTGACTTGATTGGTATTATCTATCCAAGTCCCTTCAAAGCCCTTGCTACAGTTATAATTTTATTAAGTTGTCTATGGATGTCTACATTCCCGATCCTGGGTTACACACTGCAAGCTTAAAACAATGTCTAGACAAAGATTCTATCTTGGCTAGTTTGCTATGGAGCCTGGGTATTAATTTATTTCAAAAGCTCCCCACTGTGACTCAATTTGTCTCTTGTCATACTGAGAGCCAGCCTACCAGACAGTAATTAAAAAAGGTTAGCCTAATAGCAGTGGCACGGGGAAACATCCATGAAGGACTGTTATGTTAGAACACATGTGAGGAGAAGAAATGGTCATTGTTTTACTATGGCCACTACAGCAGTTTGATAAGAATAGCAGCACCTATAAGGTCATATATTTGAGTGCTTAGACATCAGAGAGTGGAACTGTTTGAAAATGATTAGAAGATGTGGCCTTGTTAGAGTAGGTGTGGCCTTTTTGAAGGAACTGGTTTGTAAGGAGGTAGGGTGGGATTGGGGAGTTGAGGTTTCAAAAGCCCATACCTAGCCCAGTGCCTCTGTCATTCTACCTTCCTGCCTACACATCAAGATGTAAGCTCTGTCTCATGCATACATTCCTGTCACCATGCTTCCTACCAGGATGATCATGGATTCATCCTCTGAAACTGTAAGCAAGCCTCCACTTAAAAGCTTTCTTTCTAAAGAGTTGCCTTGATAATGGTGTCTCTTCACAGCAATAGAATAATAACTAAGACAGTCAGTAAGGCTCCAGTGTGCAGCCTCTTCTATAGGGTTTTATTCCTAATGAGCCAACCCTCAAGCAACACCAGCAACTAAAAGAGGATACCTCTGCTGTGCAGCATTGGGGATGGGACTAAGATCAACCTCAAGTGCACTTGAATATTCTAAGCCTAGAAGACCATTTCTCATCCTCTATTGTTCAATGGGGTAAAGAGTATCAGTTATGAATACCATGTGGTGGGTAAGGTCATAGGCCGTACCTGTCCATGGAGAGCTGAGCAACAAGGGTAACATCTGTGTTGTCAGCAGAAGGCTCGAACTCGTAGTGCAGGAAGTACAGGTGGGTTCTGTGGACAGTGAAGCGCTCTCGCCGGAATTCATAACACAAGTCGTCCTCATCCAGCTCAGATAGCTGCTTCTGAAGCTGCAAAGGAAGAAAAAGGCTTGAGGATAGGAAGAAAGGCACCAAAGGGCTCAGAAGCCTACCTGCTATAGTCTCTTTCCCATGCTGGTGGTTCAACAGAAAAGACACCCATTTTATTTCCTCGAAATTTACTCTAACTTCAAGAGGTGATCACAAAGGCTTGAGTCTTCCCCGTATGAGAGATGAGCATCCTTGTGGCCAAGAGACATACAAGTGATACTAGCTGAAAATGCAGGGCCATGCAAATCCTTACAAACAAAACACAGTGTTTTCGTGGGTAAAACAATCAAATGATTTGGTGTTAATTAACACAAGGAAGATACTTGTAGATGAAGAAATCCCAAAAGGGAAGGACTTCTGAGTGACCTGACGGTTTTGCTTTCCTGGAACTAAACACTTTAACCTTTGGGTCAAGTTTGAGAAAGAAGAACCAAGTAAATGTATTTATTAACACAACATTCTTTCCTTTTATTTTAGCCAACATTTACTCAGGACAACCTTTCTCTTACGTTTTCTAACTCTCTGAAAGTCTGTCCTCATTAGTAAAAAAGCATCTTTAGTTATACTTCCCTTTCCTACTGACCCAATGAAAAGAGTAGTCTGATCTGCTAACAAATAGCTAAAACTTTGCATGGCTACAAGTTCCCAAGCTATTATAGTCCCTTGGGGTAAACTCCAAAGTGCCACTAACATGAAAATGATGCTGTCTGCTTAACAGATGAACAGTTGAAATCTCAAAGGACTTGGAAAAAGAGTATCTATAACCTGAAAAAACACTAAGTACAGTGACAGAAAGGGCTTGGTATATATGAGTGGGGGTCTGCTAAGTGTCTTGGAAAAAGACCAAAGAGCTTCTGGGGTAATGGGAATGACCTATATCATCATTGTGGTGTGTGACTTTTACCTGAGTGCAAGCATTTGTTACTGCTCTGCAAGGTACAGCTATGGGCAGAGAAGATTTACTATGTGGAGTTGACATTTCAATAAAATTAAATTAAAAATAAAATTCCCCAAGGGTCATACAACTGGCTCTTATTTTTGTCCTGTCACATCAATAGTTATCTATCTATCTATCTATCTATCTATCTATCTATCTATCTATCTTAGGTTTCTGGACTTACTAACCTGTCTGAAAGTAATAAACAAGATTTCAAAAACTTCATGTTTGGGCTAGAGAGATGGCTCAGAGGGTAAGAGCATTGACTGTTCTTCCAGAGGTCCTGAGTTCGATTCCCAGCAACCACATGGTGGCTTACAACCATCACTAACAGGATCTGATGCCCTCTTCTGATGTGTCTGAAGACAGCTATAGTATATTCATGTAAATAAAATAAATAAGTCTTTAAAAAACCTGAATATTCTTTTACATTTCAAAACTGATAACACAATTCACAGGAGTACACATTAACCTGCTTCTTTTAGTATAGCCTTCCATCACTGAAGATACTTGTGTTGATGTATTATACTACTGTGTTATTTCTCAAGAGAGTAGCAGTCACATGCATGCACATGTATCTCACTCCGATCTCTGGCATGGCTGCACTCTGTACAATGGTGCTTATTAAAGCTGTGAGTCTCTATCCTTGATATCTAAGCTGGACTTGGGATAGGCTTTCTTTGCTAGAATTGAGGGATAACAATATCCTCCTATCCTGAGGCTAGACTCCAAGAGAGACTGTGTGATTCTCTACCATAAACAGGAGACAATGCTCAGGCTATTCTGATGGGAGAGGACAGATACCTATGGCAGATATATTTTGCTCAGTTGATCACATCATGTGAGAAAATTCAGACAAGCTGAGCTGAGTTGTTCTACAAATACTTCTTGTAGACCACTGAGGTATATAATAGATAATTTGGTATGAGTACTTGGTGGGGGCATGCTTTCATTATGGGGCCTGATTAATCTATAGACAGTTCATTTTGAAGCCCCTTTTTGATAAATGCTCATAGGTTCATCAGATAAGCTTGTACAACCCTGATACAATCCATACATTTGCAAATGCTCACTGGGAAGTCAGCTGAGATCTAGTGATCTGAGACACTTCTGGTAATCTAGCTAGTGTAGGACCAGGAGGTAGACTGAAATCCTTACTCATCAATGATTCTATGCACCACATGACCCCTTCTGATATGCAAGATTAGATATGGAGCTCTCTTATGACAACCATAGACAGCTGTCCTACCCAACACATAAATCCTCTGAAGGCTCCCCATTAATGCTTTTCAGACTTAATTTTCGTTCTGGATTTCTATGACTGACTTCGTTGGGCATCACACTCTTGGCAAAGCTATCTCTCACCAAACTATTTTCCACCATCTATTTAACTTTTAAGACTTAGCGTAGATGTTTCTTTTCTGTGAGATCATTGCTGGACCTACACTTCAAAAGTTGCTACCTGACTCCACTAAGCTCTTTTTAATAATTGCAATTATTTAAAGGAATCCTGACTTACATGATGGTCCCCTGCATTATGGCTAGTGCACAACAAAATACTCAATAGCTACAAGTTGCATGTATGCATAACATTTGCTGAGCAAAAGATGAACACCATCACTGTGATAGCCTGCCCACAAATTTTCCTTTAATTCTATTCATGGACAGTAATCAGTAAGTCTATATTGTTAGTCTTGTTATTTTCACTAATTGCATATAAGGGTCTATGGTTGTTCAACAAGTTTTAGAGAGCAAGGAGATATACAGCAAGCTCTGCACAGGTGTTCATCCTCTTCCAGACACTCTGGACAGATCCTTATAAACCTCACATAACAGCTAAGAAAGCAGCTTTGAATTCCTGAGGTTCCTTAGGCAGGTCACACCTATACTCTCAAGGGAAGATTTGGTCTCAGGTGAAGATTCTGAGTCAGTGCAGAGGCTGAGGTCACTGGCTCAATCCCTCCTCTCAGGTGAGTGGGCAGTTTATTAACTTTTCTGAATTCCAATTTCCTCAAGCATATAAGCAAAGGTAACTGCAGGGGATGGTGGGAATGTATGCTGCATGTGAAGTGTAAGTCTTGGAGTGAGGGAATGATTCATTCAAAAATCATCTGTTAAGGCCTTTAGAAAAGAATCTACCCTGAAGACAACAGCAGGAAAGGTCTAGATAAAATAGAAGGGTGAGGTGATAGATAAGTCAGGGTGTGTCCTCCTGATGTGTGTGTGTGCACGTACGCATGTTGAAGATCTTCAGGAGTAATTAAACTTA
This sequence comes from Rhabdomys pumilio, assembly GCA_030674055.1. Lineage (NCBI taxonomy): Eukaryota > Metazoa > Chordata > Mammalia > Rodentia > Muridae > Rhabdomys > Rhabdomys pumilio. The sequence goes on from JANHMN010000018.1 coordinate 170,077, forward strand.
TTTTTGAGGTAGGGTCTCTCACTGGGACGTGGTGTTTGCTGATTTCCCTAGGCTGGTCAGCAAGTGAGCTATTCACCTGTTTCTCCCTCCCAAGTACTAAGATTAAAAGTGTATACCACCACACCTGGCATTTTATATGACTGCTGAGGATCACGCTCAGATCATTATGCTTGTATTGCAAGCACCCTAAGGACTGAGGCCTCTCCCCAGCCTGCTCCTTCAAATTATTTTTTAAATTAACACTTTTACTTTTGCATATATTTATGTATAAGCATTTGTTTGCATGTAAGTCTGTGCATCGCATGCATGCTTTATGCCTGTGAAGGCCAGGAGAGTGCACTGGATCTCCTGGCATTTGAATTGTTGGAAGTTGCAACCTCAGGTTTAAAGAACAGTTTTCTTAACCACTGAAGCCATTACCTCTTTGCCAGTACCAATGTCAAAAGTATTGAAAAACAACAACAACAAAAACCAAAGCTAATCTAGAATATGCCTAAAAACCATTATGTTATCTCCCAAGAGAAAACTTTCCCAACTAAAGCCTTCTTTCCCTCCACTCTCTTTTGAATTGCAGATGAGCCAAGATTCCTCTGTGGTTGGCATTCTCTTTCTTTGGTTTTGCTTTGTGGCTTCAACATGTTGACAAAGGCACAGGGCTTCTAGTTTTGTAGAAAGAAGGGAGGCGTATGTGTGATTTTTTTTTTTTTTTTTTTTTTTTTTTTTTTTTTTTTTTGTGAAGCTTGTGGAGATACACATCTTCCTTCGACGAATTTTCAAATAAGTATCTTACTCTAGATGGCAAGGTATTAGTGACCAAATAGTAGTGTGTATAGGGAATTCATTTTACATGTGGTGGGGAAAAGAATTATCAAGTTAATGGCTCTACAATTTCTTTTGTAAGACAATCATAGAAAAAACTCTAGCAGGCAAGAGTGTCCCCAAACTCTGGACACGCTGAGCACTGTGTAAGCTATATAAGCCTCAGTGTGAACGACCATGATAAGAAAGGGAGTGGCCATCAAGGACAGCGGCCATGCAACTAGCAAGGTGTGGCTTTCCTAGTAGGGAGGATTGAGTTTTAGTTCTGGAGTGTGCATGCCCTCTTTTATGAACTTGATGGTATCAGAGGCATGTGACTCATCTGAATCCCACACAGGTAAACTAAAACACATTTGCCTGTGAGATTCCAAGGTACCTAGATACCAAGTGAGTGTTAAATTACCTTTACCTCGGCATGGGATGCACCAACACTGATATTAAAGAGCACCTGCTCAGTGCTGGATTTTTGATACCAAACTAATGTTTCCAGATGCACTGCCTCACTTTTTGAAATCCCTGAGTGCACGCACATCTCTTATTCAAAGAAGAAAAATCATGGCTCCTCCTTGAGACCTCCAGCCCTGGGAACATTTCACACCATACAATTACTTCTTCCCCAGAATGAATGTGAGCTTTAAAAGAAATGGCAGACAACATAATGTGCCTTGAACAAAAAAGGCCATTTTCAAAATGGTCCATATGAAAAGGTCCCAATACAACAAAAACAAACAACTGAAATCCACCAGAAAATCAGTTGAGGGAAACATTACAAGGTTAACAAAGATTTTGCTGTGAGTGCTGGATTCATAGATAAATTTTATTGCTTCTGTATACCTTCCTGTACTTAGCTAACTCTCTGCATTTTTCCCAAATGAGCTAATGCATATGAGTGCTCTGTAAAGTGTAAAGTGTTCCACAGACATAAGCAATGCTTTTATGATTGGATTACTTACTTTTTCAAATTCTAGTGTTGGCTGGCTTACTGCTGACTATGTGGCTGGTATGTCTCACGAAGAAGACGCCAGCAGCGATTGGTCCTCTTCACCCAGAGACTGAGCAATGTCCCCAGGAAGACACTGGGCTGGAGGGAGTGTTTTCATTAACAGGTCTGAAAGCTACTGCACCCTGTTCTCAAATGAGGAAAGAGGACTCCCCAACAACTGAATGACATGAATTTCTCCTGATATAAAACACATTTGCTAAATTGCTTCTTTAAGCAGCCACAGAGGCATAGGCAAAATTTGACTCAATGGAAAATGGCCTTTAAGCTGTTTGTACTTCTCTTCTGTCTTCCCATTCCTAAGGACAATGGTCTAGACTGGCCTTTGAGCTACCTGAAATGATGGTTGGACATGCCTTAGTGTTCAGTGGAAGTGGGTTCCCTGGCTCTGGCTGAAGGGACTTCTGTTTATAGCTAGGAGAAGAAACAGTGAGGTTGTGGAGAAACTGGGAACCACGACTTGATCATCAACATACCATGTCTAAATATACAGCTGTCTCAACCTGTATGGGGTAGCATTATCCTGCTTTAGGGGTTCAGTGTTTAGGTAGATCTGGTTACAATACTTGTCTTATCATTTGGAGTGTGTAACTCTAATCTTCTCAGTGCTTATTCCTGTGACACATGACTCACAAGGCATGACATTACAGTGATTACTGCTGTATTTCCCTCTCTCATTCTCTGTAGAAAATCTCAGCTCCCAAATGCTAGCAGAAAGTGGCTAGAGCTCCTAGTGGAACACAAAGAGCCACTGCAATGGTATAGATTCAATCCTGGGATGTGCAGAAGGCTTGCAAACTTACACCAAACTTACTGTCTCCAAGGAGACAGAAACTGATGACCTAGAGTGTTGATGTGAGAAGGGTACTCAGCCTGGGACCAAGTGGGTAGAGGGCAGTTATCAATTACTGATGTCTGCTATGGCCATAGGATAAAAAAGCTGTGATCTGAAAGGTGCTGATGGCTATCTACAATTGCATACAAATTCCAACCTCACTGGTGTCCAGCCTTTTTTTCCTGCTTTGCAGATGTCTAATAAGTTTTATAATTAATTATTAATAGCAGATAACTTTTTCCCATAAATCCCTCTGAAATAAAGACATATTTAGTTAGTTTTTGTTTTGTTGTTGTTGGTTTTTTGACTTCTAGAGAAATGAACCTAAAAAGATCTGTTCCTGAGACTGATAAACTGTAAGTGATAGTTGTCAGAAAAGAATGTGCAGGACTAGCAGCCAATGGTCCTGGGCCATTTTCTCCCTGGATATATGGCATCCTTCCTCTGGACAGGTCTCTGTCTATTTAAGCCTCCATTGGCTCACCAAAAATTTATAAATTGACTTCAGTGTACTTTAATTACTATAGTAAGGACATGTACTTTGTTGGGTTCCAGGTAACACCTGGCTATTTAAAGCATTTTTAAACAGTGAGATTCTTTTATCAGCAAACTCCCCTGGGTGGAGCAAAGCCTTCTTGATAAGAGAGATTTATTATGTGGTACAGTTCTTAGGGAGAACTACATGTTGTGGACTGACAAGCAATAGGGAGACATGCTATGCAAGGTTAGACTGTCCTTAATGTTTACTTCTCTGGAGGACAGAACTCAGGTTGACAGGTTCCTTGTAGAGGGCTGCTTTCAAATTAACCAGAAGTTGTGTTTTTCATCTAGAAAGGGCCCACAGTGGAGGACCTGGCCTGGAGAGGATGAGTTCCCTGTCTTTGGGGGGATTTCAGCAAGATGCAAGAGATGGAACGTTGAATAGGGAAGTGCACAGAGAACAACTGTGATTCTCACCAGCTGGGTTCCACGGAGCACCAGGGTTTGTGTCCCTATATGCCTGAGAGGTGGACAAAGGAGTAGGGAGAGAGAAGCAAAGGTAAAGATTTTTTCATCTCCATCCCTTCTCCAGATAAGGAACCATGCATATTATGAATCCCTGCATTATATTATAGTATGTGAATGAATTCACTGGTTCTAGAGATAGATGCCTAGACAAACTATTGAACAGGTGTGACTGTGTCTCATTAGCTGCTGTCATTCAATATTCCTGGTTGAACCTGTTTTCTAAACCAGAGTTGTCATACCAGCAGTCCCCTAGCTGGAGGCTGTGCTCCTTATAACCCAGTTTGTTGCTACTGAGGGATAGCACTATTCTTTTTTTTTTTTTTCCTTCGAGACAGGGTTTCTCTGTGTAGCCCTGGCTGTCCTGGAACTCACTCTGTAGACCAGGCTGGCCTCGAACTCAGGAATCCACCTGCCTCTGCCTCCCAAGTGCTGGGATTAAAGGCATGCGCCACCACCGCCCGGCCACAGCATTATTCTTGATGGTTTTATGTCTCCTTGGCACAAGGTAGAGTCACTGAGAGGAAGGAGCTTCAATTGAGAAAGTGCCTCTGAAAGACTGTGTTGTAGGTAAGTCTGTAGGGCATTTCTTAGTGGTCATTATAGGTGCTGCCCACTCTGGGCTAGTGGACCTAGGATCTATAAAAAAGCAGGAAAAGGAAGCCATGAGCAGCAAGCCAATAAGCAGCATTCCTTCACAGCCGCTGCATCAGCTTCTGCCCTGCTTGAATCCTATCCTATGTGCTTTCCATGGAACAATGATGTAACTACAAGTCAAATAAAGCCTTTCCTCCCCAAATTGCTTTTGGTAGTAATGTTTCATCACAGCTATAGTAACCCTAACTAATATACCCTCGACAAACTCATTTATTTTGTTCTATTTTATCTTATATTTGGTTTCAACATCAGGAACAACGAAATGACCCATTTTCATGCTGTGAATGAATCTCTTACTTAGGAGGATTGCCTGACCCAGAGGAAAGGTGGCAAAAGTTGCATGTTGTGTAGATAAATTTCTAGGAAATCCACAGGTTTCTCTCAGCAGTTCCCTCAGAAGTATTAATTACACCTGATATCTAGTCACCTTAATGACAGTCATCTTAAGACAAAAAGTAGATCCCAATGCATAGAGTGTTCCTAAAACCAAGATGTTGGATGCTGTCACAAGATTTAGACAGGAAAACTCAGGAAGATATCCCTCTTCCCATAGTTTAGATGGTAAACCAGGTCTAAGAACATTCATGGGACTTTGCTGATGTCACATGTCTGTCATAAGAGATCTTGGCTCACACACTCCTCATTACCATTACTCTTTTCTACAACTGAAGAAACAGCTGAGCAGGCATGAACATGGATGGCATCCTTTCTAACCCATGCCTGCCTTGTCTCCACTGCTTCTTCCCATACAGTCCACACTTTAGATTCCATATTTCTTCTTACTCAGCTTGTATGGGGAGGTTGCCTAATTGTTGATTGGGTCAATAAAGATGGCAGAAGTCAATCACTGGGTGATGGATAAGGCAGTATTTACAGGTGAGACAGGAAGAAAAGTGGACAGAGAGGACCAGGCAGTGAAACAGATAGGAAGATGTAGACATGTAGGTATCTCGGGGCACTAATAGTTTGCAGCCTCCTCAGGAAACTGCAGCTGCAGAGGCTAAGAGGAATTGGGTAGCATATTCTTCACCCAGCCTTTGAGTTATCTGATCACTTTTAAAATATAAAAGTCTCTAGTGTTTTCCTTCCTTGGGACTAAAGAGAGTTGGATGAGATGGCTGTTACAGGCACCGGGCAAGGAGGAATAGGCAGCACTCTCAGGAATACAGGCAGTGACTGTTGTCAGATCATAGCCGGGACCTCAGGAAAGTGTTAGCTAGCCATGAGGGCTGACTAGATGGCAGGCAAGGAGCTGCTAGTCCTAGAGCCTAGCCAGAGCAAGCATGTTTAATGAAACTATATGCAACACTGAGCCTTCAGCTCTGAGCTCCTGGCCAAGTCTGGTGGTGCAGATCTTCGATTCTAGCAATTGGGGAGCAAAAGGATCACATATGTAGCTCTAGCTTGGGGAACCTAGCTAAACTTTAAATACAACAAAATGAAAACCAAGCAGGAGACAGAGAGGGGGGACAGAGAGATGAGGGGGAGGGAGGGAGGAAGGGAGGGGAGGAGGGAGGGAGGGAGGGAGGGAAAGAGAAACTGGGGTATAGTCATAACGTGTCTACTATACATGACACTCTAGGTTCAATTACAACTACTGAGGAAAAAATAAAAATATCTTATTCCATTTAAGGAGATGCTTTTCCTTAGTCATGTGACATGCCTTTTTCCCCATGCTTCCTCAGACCCCTACCACCATATACCACTTGCTAGTACCTTGGACCACCACTTGTTACTTTGTAACATTCTCATGCCTGTCTGCATCCTCCAGGAGACAAGCACTGTGAAAGCCAACCTTAAACTTTCAGAGCCTCAGTAAGCATCTGTTGGGTGGATGAAAGGTCTAGAGGCTTACACTGTCTGCTGTGGGAACCATTCCCTTTGGGAACCTGAAGGTCAGGGGAAGCAGAATTTGGATCCTTTCTCCAGACCCACAGCCATCTGTTTATTGTGCAAGCGCTGATGACCTCTTCCTAGAGGTTGAAGCATCAGCTTTGGACAGGACCTTGGACTTGACTTTGTCCCTCTGCCTTTGTTTTTAATTCACCTTTGCCATGCTGCAGAAAACCAGGTTGTTGGCTTCCTATAGAGCTTGACACGGGGAGGACAATGTTCATAGCACCCCCCCACACACACACCCCCGTTTTACAGCCCCTGTCAATACTGGATTTAGCCTGCAATTTAGTCATAAAAAACACCTGTCTGGCAGGATACAGGGACCTGCTGCCTTGATTCATGAGTGCTAGGTATACATTTTCCCTCTCTTTAAAATCTACAAATCCATCCAACTGAGCTCTCCATTCCTGCTGTTCCTAGCCAAGTCCAACCTCACTATTATCTCTTCATATCAAGCTGTAACACACAGTCTGACTGTGTTCTTCAGTCTATTCTCTGAGTATTTCTCTGTGGCCAGTCTTGTCATTTTTATTCTGTTCCCTGCATTAATGTCTCTCAAATGTAAATGTGACAAAACTTATCAGGCTTTAGTCCAAATTTCTAACCCTGTCAGAAGTTTTTGTCCTGTACACAAGTACAGTGCACAATATTGTGGAATAAAATTCACCCGCACAACGTTTTCCTCTTCACTTGCCTGCCCTTCCTTTTTACCCAGTCTTTTATTCTCTTTATAACTGCTTGCTACATTCATTTCTTGAACATTTATGTGCCAGGTTCTGTTCTAGGAGTGGGAATTCCAAGGGAGAAATGTTCTAAATCTCCCAACATAGAAACTATATTTGGGGAAAACAAGAAAACAGTCTAGGTAATTGCAGATAAAAGTGTATGCTCTGATGGAAAAAAAAAAAAGGTCACAAAACATGACTTAAGGAGTTATTCTGGTGGCCATTTAAATGAGAACATTTAAACATGCCAGGGAGGGACAGGTATTCTAGGTGGTAGCAAAGCATACATATACAGGTCTAATGGTGAGCTAGAAAAGAAAAAGTATATCTGGTGCATGGTAGTTAGTAGGAAGAGGCTAGGATGCTGAGTTCTTAAAGTAGACTACCCTTAGATCTTGGAAAGCCTTTCTTCTCTGCCTCAACAGGCGTGGTTAAGTAACAGCTAGCTTATTTGGCTCATTGTCTGGCCCCTGGCTTTTGGTTTGCATCTAAATATATATAAAATGAGCAATCAAATACAGTCCTGACTCTGAGAAAAAGCAGAAAGTGACCCCTTCAACCATCGGGATACACACAGAGGAGGGAAGGGGCAGACAGCCTTTGAGGAACTCATGCTTGACACTGAGAAGCCAGGGATGCAGATGAATGGTAGGCAGACAACCACAGAAGGGAAATGAGGGAAAAGAGAGGCTTCACTGGCCATTTGGAAGAAAACTCCAGGTAGGCACCCAACCTTCATGTTGGGAACAAACTCTGATGTGAGCAAAAATAAAAGCCAAGGAAAATGGAGTGAATGGGAACAGTGGTTCTCAGAATTCAGGGTTTTCAAGTGCTTCCTGGGTTTCCTTCTATTACCTCAGTGAATTGTAGGTAGCCAGGGAGCAAAGCTAGAGCAAGTAGCCACTTTACTGGGCTCAGAAGGTAGTAGTGGCATTGTGATCACCTTCCGCAAAATCTAGAATGACTTCTCAGGACATCTAAGACAGCAAAAATATCTTGCCAGTCCAAGAGGGAAATTCTAGATTCGGAATTTTTACTTTTTTTTACAGTTTTACTTAGTTTATTTACCCTTTGTCACACATCCTTCTATCTGCTGTGTCCTCTTCTTTCTACCCATTAGTCCCTACCCTGTTTTCCAAACAGGCCTTGCCGCTGTGCCTTTGCATCAAGTACATCTTCTGCATGGAGCGTATCTCCTTTGCTTGACTACAGCTAGCTTTCGTGTAATTGAGGTTTCAGTGTCAATTTTACCTTCTCATCTCAAGCTTGCTGCTCCCCAGAGAAAGAATCTGACTGGGTTCTCACTAGCCATTGCTAGGTAGCACTGGATATAAGCTGATCATTTTTCCTGACAGCTTGGGTGGTTATCAACTAGCTAGCTGTGTCTATTCTGCTAGGATACACATATCCTGACGGGGAGATCATTGTCTCTTCCTTCTGCTCAACTGTCTGTCTTAGTAGATTCATTTATTTTCATTTTAAGTATATGAGTGCTTGCTTGCATATATGTTTATGCACCCCATGCCTATAGTGGCATAAAAACCACAAAGGGGCATTCAATCTCCTGAAATTGGAGTTACGGATGGTAGTGAGCTGCCATGTGAGTACTGGAAACTGAATGGCATCCTCTGCAAGTGCAGCTGGTACACTTGACCACTGAATAGTCTGTCTAGTCCTCTTTTCATCTGTTCCTACTCAGTGCTCAGAATGAGAATAACACCTCTATATACATTTATACATCTCTATATTGAATGAATGAAACATTTTTTTCTGTGTCTGGCATTGAGGACCCGGGAAAGACAGAACAAGCAGCATATAATTTCTAATCTAATATACATCAGATGCTGACCTCTGGAGTATAAACGCCATTTCTTGCCCATTTTGCAGTCGACAAAATAGATACAGAGGCACAGGCTATCTTGTTTAAGGCTTCATAGACAGATGTGGTGGTTTGAATAGGAATGGCTCCCATAGACTCATGTGTTTGAATGTTTGTCACAGAGCAAGTGGCAGTATTAGGAGGTGTGGGCTTGTTGGATAAAGTGTGTTACTGTGGAGGCAGGCTTTGACATCTCAGATATGATGAAGCTATACCCAGTGTGGCTGACAGTCTTCTGATGCCTGCAGAAAAAGACATAGAACATGTCTGCCTATATATTGCCATGCTTCCTACCATGACAACAGTGGACTAAAACTCACAAACTGTAAACCAGCTCCAGTGAAATGTTTTATAAGAGGATAAATGGTGTCTCTCCACAACAATAGAAACTGAGATTGAAGTATTGAGAAAGTCTGAACGAAAGTTCTAAGAAAGAAGCTGTGTTTGCAGGGAATAATTGGCTGATGAGAGTTTCAGGACTATAGAGATAGTAAAATATTACATGCTCCTGAGGCTAATTAACTTATTTTGGGCTAGTTCTAGCTCTCTAGGACAGACATTCCTTGCTCATCTCTGTGAACTAACATATTGTGACTAATAGATTTAAAACTTTTAGAATCTATTAATTTAGTAGACCACTAACTAGCTTTCATCAACCAAGAAGTTCTGAGAGCATCTTCACCCTATAAAAAAGCTTCTCCCATCTTGCTATACCTGGTTCTCTGATATACTCACTAATACATTTTAAACTCACCTTGATTTATGATTTTCCTAATTCTGAAAATTTATAAACTTAATGAAAGTACTTTTACATTGAAACATTGAATTTGAGATAACAAATCTCTGTTCTTTGGCCTTCAGAATAAACTATCTTTTATTCTTTTTAAGATGAGACTTGTGGATTTTTGTGTTAACAAAACTAATAGAGTCAGACTCAGGTCAGCTTGATTCTATGTCCCTGATGCCTGTGGCTACCACTCTCGTTTCCTATATCCTTAAGAGTTCAGGGTTGGCCACAGCTGTTCTCCTTGTTTGTTGTGTAAACATGAGCAACTTGCTTAATTTCTCTACTTTAATATTTTCCATAGTAAAAGGACTCAATGAATAAAAATATGCTACAGCACATATGAAAAAAAAAAAAAAACAACAACAACAAAAAACAGGAGAAAACAGTAACAACCAAAATATCCAATACCTTCGAACTATTCACTCAATGCTTTCCTTGCCTAAACCAACTGGGAAGATGCCAGTCCCTGTGGGAGTCTCCTTCTGTGTCACCCTAGGCCCCAACCAAGATGAATCATGGGTACTATGTGAATACCTTCGCCAATACATTCTTGGGAGTTTCCTGATTATGAGGCAGACATAGATATCTGATAGTTTCTTCTGTTTGGAAACTCACTCTGATCCATTCAGCTGAGCTGATGTCTTCTCTGGTATCAACAGTGATCCACAGGAAGTCACCAGGTAATGTCTTGGACCGTGGATTCCATGGCAGCTAAGGTGTCTTATTTCTCTGGGTCTAGCCCTGAGCTGAGTGTAGTACCTAACAAAACCCCAGCACAGACAAATGAGAGTCTGGTCAATCTCCCTGACAATCTGTGGAACACTCACAGTTTCACTGTTGACATCAGTCTCACTGGGGCATCCAAACAGCTCCCGCCGCAGGAGGTTGCCATCATACTCCAAGAAGGTCAGGTAGAGGTTTCGGAAAAATTCCACATGTTTGTTCTTCACACGGAGCTTCTTGGGTGAGTTCCAGTGGATGACCTGGAGGTTGGATAGGAGGCTATCAGATGGCAAGGGCCAGACAACATGGCTTGGACTGCACGAAAATATGGGTCTGCAGTTCATTCACTCACTCATTCATTCTAAATCATTGGCAGAGTGGTGGGAGACCAGTGCTGGGAATAGAATCAATTCTGCCTCTGTTTTAAGCTGTCATTTAATCCTGGGGAGGTTCCCTTACTCTCTGTGTCATAGGAGCACCCACAGTTCCTGTATGTGCTCTACAAGACTTTCATCTCTGGAAACCTTGAGCTCTGTAATACAGAAGCTGGGACCCTGCAGATAAGAAACTTGCTTGGTGATGCAGACAGTCCAGAAGGACACCTGAGACTGGAGAATGGACAGACATTTTCTTTACCTCTTCTCTCTGCTCTTAATCACCACAGTGTTAACCATCCCCTACCATTTCTGACATGTTTTATTTCATGCCAATTCTATAGTTTTTGCCTTGTTACCACTTCTAAAGACTAGATTCTGTTTAAATAATTAGTAAGGCCTCTATCTTTAGCTAGTGCTAAGTGACAGTCTCATAGAACTGCTATGGAATGTATGTTTGTTTGGTTTTTTTTTGTTTTGTTTTTTTGTTTTTTTTCTGTGTAGTCCTGCCTGTCCTGGAACTCAGAAATCCACCTGCCTCTGCCTCCCAAGTGCTGGGATTAAAGGCATGCGCCACCACCGCCTGGCACTATGGAATGTAAACATGTGCAAACCTGGCACTGGGTAAGCTCTCACAAAAATGTGGGTTCCCTTAGCATCTCCAGTCTGCCACACTGAGAGATGTCCTGAAGCATGTCACCATGGGAGCTGTCCATAGCACATTCATGGTCTGCCAATATGTAATTAGAAGGCAGAGTGGAGGGAAGAGCATGGAACAGAGATAGCTCTGAAATACTCAGTAGTTCACAATAAGCTCCATGGTCCCTACTTCTTTGTCTAGAGAAGATGGACACAGGAAGATACTTGTGTCCATACTTAGGGGAAAAGAACAAGGTTCCTGGGGGAGATGACCTAAAGTAAATAATGTAGAGAAGGCCATGCTGCAGCATGGGGTGGAACATGAAAAAGTCCAGTGGAGCTGACCTCTTAGACCTGGAAAGTGCACATTTTGAACTCAGACACTCACTACTACAGACTCCTAGGAGAGAGTAAAATGGCCGATTGGGTTTTAGGACCATCACTGTGAAAAGATGCACCTGGTAGGGTGAGCAGGGCAAAACCAAAGCTGAGAAATGAGGCTTTGGGCACACACTTTCTGAGTTGGCTGAAAAGAGAAAACATGAAAGGTGAAATTGAGAAAGGTAAGTGAGTATTTGGAATATTTAACATGCACTAAAATTCTAAATACTTTAATTATTAATATTTATTGATACTTCTTCATATATACAACTCCTACTATTATGTCATGACTACAAACAATGAATAATTTGAATTAACTTTTAACAAAACAAGTTTATGAAGTATCACTGTGAAGGGTACTCCTGTCCAGTAAGGTAAAGGGAGGCTCCAAAAGATTCTGTTTTCCCACGGTCTCACAAGTTAGCACCTTGTAACCCACGCCAAGGCTTTGCTATCTCTGAACTGGATGTGGAGCACTGAAAGGGAGAAGGACTGTAGGTTCTCTGAGGATGGGTGAAGGTGTCAGCAGATTTCAACAGTGTAGCAGAAGGAGACAGCAAATGAGCCCAGAAGTTAATCTGCTAAGGGATGGCAAAACCAGGGAAGGGCTGGCTCCAAAGGGACTTCTCTATGATGGTGGCTCCCATCACTGGTCACATTCCCAGTATCTACAGAAGATACCGAGAAAGACCCATCCTCGACATCGACATCGAATGAGAATGAGAGCTAGACCCACAGGGGCCAATGTGGAACACCTGAAAGGGCCCAGGGACTTCATGCTGAGTGCTAAAATGTGTCCCAAGCAAAGAGCTGTATCTTGAAAACTCACTAACAGGTTTGCATTTGTTGGGACTGTAATTTGAAAGCATTTCCCAAAATTTATGTGTTGAGAGCTTGAGACACAGGTTGTTTAAGAGGAAACTGAAACAAAAGAGCAAATGCCTTTATGGAGAGGCAGGCATCTGATAACAGGAGAGTTTTCTTCCTTCCTACTCCTTTCCCTCTCCTACCTTTCTGCCTCTGCCTTGAACTGAGACAGCATGAACACCCTGGCCAGAGGCAGGCTCCTCAATCTTGGGCTTCCAAGGTTTTTGAATAGTAGGAAATGGATCTCCTATAAAGCCTCTGTCTCCAGTACAACTGCTATAGCAGCATTAAACAAATAGAACAATTGTCTCTAGATTCCTACAACCACTGGAACAAGAGACAAAGAAGGGTAAGCAGCCCAAGACCACCTGATTAGTCAAAGTAGGATTGCTAAGCTTTACTTCTTCTGGACTACAAAGAACAGAAGCTAGGTTGTTATAACTTCCTTTTCCTTGCTTTGATGGTACAGAAAAGAAATAGTCTAAGTTTTCTCCTTTACAGTCCTCATTCTTCAGTTGTACGAGAGTATTATTTAATGGCCCAGATTCTCCTATTCCCCTAGAGTCATATTAAAGTTCCTCTAACCTTCAGTGATGGCACTAGGAGACAGGGTCTTTGGGGGTGCTTAGGTTGTAAAAGGGATCAGAGCCTTTATCTAAGAGGACCCTAGGGCAGCCTGGACTCTTCCACTACATATGGGCACATTCAAAAAGTGAACCAGGAAGTGGGCTCTTATCAGATACTGAATCTTCCCTATCTGGACTTGGGAAGCCTCCAGAAAGATGACAAATAAATGTAGATTGGTTGTAAAGTACCCAATGGCTCTGCACAGCATAAGAAATTGCAGCTCAGCCACTTTTTTGTTTCTTCTGCATGCTGAAATCTAACTGTAGAGAGTCTGTAGGGCCCAGAGCCTGCCAGCTGGAGATGGGTCAAGGTAGCCTGGCTCCTTCTGTCCTCTCTTTGAGGGTGTATATTGGTGAATTCCTTTGACTCTGGCTGTAACTTTCCAAAAGTTTTTCCCCTTTTTCATGCCCTTGTTGTATAATAGGAAGTGTGTTTAATTTAAGCTGCATTTCTCAACTTCCACCTATAACCAGAAACAGCACAGTATGACCAGCTACAAGTACTGTGACCCTCAGCTGCGCTACAGTCTGCATGGGGCTGCACCAACTGTTACAATAAACTCCATTCTCTTCCTGAAACTTCCAATTCCTTAATTGCAGGATAAGGATGAGGCAGCCTGACAAAAAAGTTCAAGGGCTGATCCAATGCCTTTCACAGACAGTAAGGCTGAGACTGAGATTGGCCCAAGGTATACAAGTTAGTCAGTGGTAAAATACACTCAAACAAAAAATCAGGTGGGTTTTCCTCAAAAACATTTTTCTTATGATTGTACCATTCATTCATTCATTCATTCATTCATTCATTCATTCATTCACTCGTTCATTCATTCAATCATTCAATCATTCACTAATTCAACAGATATCAAAATCAACTGTGATTCTGTGTCAAGCACTGGCTGAGGGGGTGTGGATGAAAAGGTGCACATACAGTTTTATAATATGTCTAGAACTTATACTTCAGAGAAAGAGACAGGCATTGAATAACCAACCATCCTGTAGCTGTAATTAGCCTAATCCACTCTGCTCCAGATGGGTTGTGTGTACTTGCTGCACATGCCCAGGAGCTTTCTAGATTTGTGAAGGAAACACACACACACACACACACACACACACACACACACACACACCAGTTAATTTTTTATATGCCTTGACTAGCTCAAAGAAACTCAGGCAGTTTTAATCCTTCCTGCTGCTAGTACACATTTCTCTTCTGTAAACCTGGCTTAACACCTTCTAATTCTATGTTTCATCTTTGTTGCCCTAGATCCTTCTGGGTGGCTCCCTAGTTTTTGCTGCCCAAGATTCGTCTGTGCAGTCCTTCTAGGGGTCACAGTCCTTCTCACCTATATTTCAGTTGACTTTCCTTCTGCCAATTTAAGTCTGATCCATCTTCCTCTGAATAATGGTGATTCTCCCTCTTCAACCTTTTAGTTCCCAGCCCAAACAAGTCCAAAGGTCCTGCCTCAGTATACCTGCCCACTCATTGGCTGTTGTTTCTTTACTGATCAATCAAAAACCAATAGTGGATAAGGACCTTCATTGTTTAGACATGCAGATTCCCAATTTCAGGGGCTGGATTAACTCAGAGCATTAGAACCAATCCTCAACACCATCCATTCTAACTTACAATCACCACATGTGACTTCAAATGTTTTAATGACCAATCCTCAACACCATCCATTCTAACATACTATCGCCACATGTGACTTCAAATGCTTTAATGGCTCCTCCCCCACTATAGTCATTTTAACATGAAACTAGGGTCCCCGGCAGCATGGCAAGCTGTCCAGTGTCACACAGCAGGGCCAGCTTACATTTCCTGGGTCACTGCTTCTCAATTTTTATAACTCTGACAGTGAATCAGGGTTCTTGCTGCTGATGTTTTCAATTATGGCTCTCTGCTTAGTGAGGAATGCCATTTCTGGGTGTTTTGATAGACAGAATCGCCATCCCTGCTGGCACCGAGGTAGCAATGCCTGAGACTGACAGTAAAGAATATGTCTGCAAACAGATTTTTATGTGAAGCTGGTGAACAGAGTTGAGTCTGTAATGAGAACCTGCCTGTGATGAGAACCTGCCATAACTCATTCCCATTTCTAAGGCACATGAACACTGCAGTTATAATATCAATGATATTATATACAACAGCTTGCTATTCACATGATTCGATATGTGCTGTGTGCCAAACACCGCTTCAAACACTTCACTTGTCATAACTTATTTGTTCTTGCCATACTTCTACAAGACATCCTAATTATGTCCTGTGAGTGTTAATATTGTCAACTTGACAGAATTTATAATCATATAGAAAACAAGTCTGAGCACGACAGTGAAAATTGGCTGTGGGCAGCATCACTCCATGGGTTGAAGTCCAGGATCCAATAAAACGGATAAAGTGAGCTGAGCATCAGCAATGATCTATCTCTACTTCTTTACTGTAGAAACAATGTGACCAGCCACCTTACACTCCTGCTACAGTGATTTTTTTTTTTTTGCCATAATGTACTACATCATTGAAATGTTAGCTAAAGTAAATCCCTCCTTTCTTTTGTTGCTTATCAGATATTTTTGTTATACCAATGAGAAAAGTAACTATTGTATACTCCATTCAGGTAATGAAAGTTTAGATAATTTTCCTTTCCTGTTTGATCAGAAATTAGGATAAGGCAGGAAGATTGGAACTCAAGCAGACAGAAAAACTATGAATGTCTATTCTTTATTATCTTCCTGGAAATTACAGAAGATGAAGGAATTAGAAGTGAATGTTTCCTTTCCTACCCCTGGGACACACCTGAGCTTGCAGGTATCCCAGGACTTCCAGATATATTAGGTGAGCTTCTGCTAGTATTCATCAGAGAGGACGCATGCAGTTATCAGGCAGGCTGCTGAAGCTGGCAGCATGGAGGTTAAAGGGTATGACACCATGGATCTGAGACTTCTATAAGGGCTGAGGATATGCACTGACTTGTCATTGGACTCTAGTGAACAAGGAAGAACTGGTTGAAAGTAATTATTATCCTGACAACTTAAACAGCATTTTTGAAGAGAAAAGTCAAGGTGAGCAGAGGAGACATGAGAGTTCCATCACAATCCAGGGCACAAAACAAGTTCTCAGTGAGAAAGCAAGTCTGTGCAAAGAATCTAGCCCACACTATTGCTCTGAGATACTCAAACCAAAGAGGGTTTATAAAAGTCATCCATGGTATACAAGAGCTGAGAAATCAGAGGCTGAATGCAGACAGCAGGTAAAGAAGAATATGTGCTCCAAGATACAGAGAGACATGGAGCCCTGCAAAGTGGGTGTCTGAAGAAAGACTTTCAGGATTCTGTGTGCTTCACAAAGTAACAGCCATACTCCTTACCAGCAGTAAAGCTTGATGCCATTAGCTCCCACTTACAATTCTCATCTGGTCTCCACAAATCAGCATTCCTGGTGTCTCTTCACCTTATTTTTCATGACTTTGTGACTTTTCAAAGATTTGCCCCTTCTTATAATATCTATTTTTCTTCTTTAGTATGTGTCTGTCTGTTATCTTTCAAGCATTAGTCCAGATGCACTTATGTAAATTTTCTGTAAGTATCCTTGGCAGAGGAGTGCTTCATAGCACACCTCCCTTTCTATACCGTTCTCTATTCCTTACAGAACACAATGTTACAAATGCTGTGAAAGATATGAGCCATTTAAGGTTTAAGATAGTCGTGGATGATCCCAGACTATGATTTCCTGCAGCTCTGGGTGTCAATAGACCTATCATCCTCTGTAATCTTTTGTGTGAAAGCTGAAAAAAATTGAAAGAAAATATTTGGCTTAATATTATCCTTCCCAAGTCTATCCATTTCCTGAAAATTTCAGCACTGAATTTGTGCTTCTCTCCCTCATGTCCTCAGCAGCTCCCAATATGAGACTTCTGGAAGTATTGATTTGACTGGCTAAGGCTTGTTTCAAAAGGACTTCTAAAGGATAGATTTGGAGAGTATAATATTAAGTAAAGTGACCCAAATCCAGAAAGACATAAACTGCATGTTCTTTTTTATATACAGTTCCCAGTTTGTAATGTGTACATGTGCACACATGTATGTGTGCTAGTGTAAGTGTGTGTGTACATTGGTAAAACCTAACATTTAGAAAAGGAGCCAAGAAAGGGTTAAAATATGTACTGAATGGTGGGCAAAAGGACAATGAAAAAGAAAAAGAGACTGGGGGAGGAGGAGCTTATAAGAGGGAAGAAGGGATTGGCAGTAACAGGGGTTTGGTTAGGGGTGGGGGGAAGCTAAAAAATATGAGTTTTTGAAAAGACCGTGCTTTCTAATACTTTGTATGATAATTTAAATAAGTTTGGTGAGGAAAACCAAAGATAATGGTGGCATTGGTTAAAGTAACAGGTCAGAGCATAATAAAAAGACCTAATAGTAGGAATGAATGTTTATGGGAGTACTGAGAGTTGGTGGAAGTGGGGTGGAGCAAAGAAGATGAGGTTGTTGAGCATGACCACATATGTTCTCCACACATAGGGAACTATTGAATGAAACAAAAGACAAACCAGAAAGAAAAACATTGGGGCTGGAGAGATGGCTCAGTCATTAAGAACTCTGGTTCCTAATGCAGAAGAACTGGGTTTGAGTCCCAGCACCCATGTGATGGCTATGATTATAAATTCAGTCCCAGGAGGTCCAATGTCCTTTTCAGGATTCTGTGGGCACTATGCACACACATGACATAAAGTCAACACACAGACACACACACACACACACACACACACACACACACACAGAGAGAGAGAGAGAGAGAGAGAGAGAGAGAGAGAGAACAAAGGAAAATAAATTGTCAGCAAATATTTTAAAAGGAGCAATGGGATAGAACATCAAAGACTGGGAAAACATTCAGACTAGATTTCACTGGAAATCTGTAGTTATGATAAGTAAAAGCATGGCGGATTTCAACATACTTGCTTGGTTCTCTTTTAAATGACTTTTTTTTTTTTTAAATGCGTATAAACAAAAGTCAATGTCCTGCAGCAGCTCTGCCTGGGATAGTAAATGTCCCCTTTTGTGAAGATGGCAGTCTATAATGTCCGTAAGTCATTGTCCAGAGTGACCAACTCTAAACAGACTAGCAGTATGACCCCAGGGTATGAGGGCAGAGGTGCTCCCTGTAGATTCTCTCCTCCATCACTGTTGGGCAAGTTTGCTGCCGAGTAGATGAAGACAGTATGCTTACAAATGCTATGTGATGACAGTGAGTTTGTTAAATTTATAAAAGCAAAATGGAAAATTTCATGAAACTTTACACCTTTCTCTGTTGAAATGAGCAGTGATGATACAGCCTTCTATGAGACATAGAGCTTGAAAAAGGGCCACAAGGAATGACACATAAAAAAATCTGATTTTTTTAAATAAAAAAACAACTGTCCATGATATGCTATTACACAGTTTTAAAAAATGAAAACACACTTAATCTGATTCATCAAGGTGAAAATGACAAAAGTGGAAGTAAGCACTTTCAGAAAAACTTATTTGATAATAGTCAGTATTTTCAGAGAATGTTTGGAGTTGCTATGGTGTTTATAAAGCCAGAAACGGAAATAATCACCAATATCCTTATTTCTACAGAAATCTCACAATAGATATTTTAATCTTTAAAATTAACTTACAAATAAAAAGGACATGTTCTAACATTTGTTAAAAACAATGACTTGTTATAAGTTGCTTAAAATGTTTTTGAGACTGCCCAGAAAGATTTACATTTAGTAGTTTTAATACTATCAAATATTTATGTGATTTCTAGGTTGAAAAAGATGAATATAAAATGTACTAAGTACTGGAGCTGGAAAGATGGCTCAGCAGTAAAGAGAACCTGAGGTTTTAGTTTCCATGTCCCACTAGCTCAAAACTGCCTGTGTAACTCCAGCTCCAGGGGACCTGACATCTGGCACTGCATTCTGTCCTCCCTCCATAAGCACTGTTTCTCTCTCTCTCTCTCTCTCTCTCTCTCTCTCTCTCTCTCTCTCTCT
>JANHMN010000018.1:189310-201524 GCA_030674055.1 Rhabdomys pumilio
TCTCTCTCTCTCTCTCTCTCTCTCTCTCTCTCTCTCTCTCTCTCTCTTCTTTCTCCTTTCCTCCCTCCCCCTCTCTCCTGTCTGTCTAAATCTGAGAAAAACATAATAACATAATAAGCACAGCAATGTGTACTTTCTTCACATTTAAATCTCTGCATTTTAAGCAGGAACCTCCAATAATAACCACTAAAACCAAGTGCTTTTGAAAAATACGTTTTCAAAGTATGATCTCAGTATCATCTAGTGCAGAACCAATCCTTGAAGATGAAGCTTGTCAATGATGTAGCTGTTAGCATTGCTTCTAGGTTCCACCCAATAGTTACCTACCAACAGCCAGGTAGGAGCCTATTTGCTATAAATGGACTTTTTGATCTCTCTCACTCCTCACTCTCTCTGATCACCGCCCCCCCCCAACCTTTCTCTCTTCCCTCACCCCTATCCACTTGTTCCCTGGACTGGCCTTTTCTTTCTCTTTCTCTCTCTGTTCTTCTCTCTCCCCTCTCTTTCTCTGCCTCTACTCCCTTCTCACTTTGCCGCTCATGACCCCAAATAAACTTCATTTTATACTAGACATATCATATGGTTAGTACCTCTTGGTGGGAGGGATGCCTCTGCATGGGTGCACTAAGACACCCCCTCCTGCCTCATCATACCACTTTTTACAAAACATCAGTCGCTATGCCAAAATATTAATCCTAAGTTTTTTGGGTTTGGTTTGGTTTTGATTTTGTTTTTTTGAGACAGGGTTTTACTGTGTGTAGCCCTGGCTGTCTTAGAATTCAGAGATCCACTTGTCTCAGTATCTTGAATGCAGAGATTAAAGGCATAAGCCACCACATCCAGTTAATGCTAATCTTTTTGAGAGTGAAATAATTTGTTCTTTTTTTTTTTTCTACATTGTCTTTAAATGACCCAAGGACACAATAAGGTAAAACTTCTCTGCTTTCCTTTTTCCCTTTCCTACAGAATTCTGCAATGTTTTGTCTTTGAATTTAATGATGTTTTTAAATTGTTATATTAAGAGGGTGTGGTCTGAACACTTTTCATCCCAGTACTTAGGAGGCAGATCTCTGTGAGCTGAGGCCAGGTTGTTCCGCATATAGAGTTCCAGATAGCCAAGGAGGGCTATATAGTACAGACCTTGTCAGAAAACAAAACAAAACATAGAAAAGTAAAGCAAAAAGCTTCTTAACTGATCACTCATTGTGGAATCCAGTCAGAGGCACCTTGAACAACTCTCATTCTGCTTTTTCAAAACCAGAGCTAGACGACTTAACTGCTGGAAATCAATGGAAGTCCCTGTGAGCAGGGTTGTGCCAGTTGAAACCCACTAATGTGGTGAAAACTTTCACTCTCAGCACAGGGCTAAAGTGCTTCATTCAACATATAGATTACTCAGCCAGTGTACGTGGCAGGATCCAAGAGTCTACCAATTTTCTATGTTTTATAATATATTAATGTACAGTGATAAGAATCTATATGAAAACAGGTCATCTCAGAGATAGTTTAGTGCTGCAACCTGCAGCAACTTAGCATGGTGCAAGAGGCCTGGCACAGCTGAAGAACTCTTATTTGCCTATGGCCCTACCTACCACTCTCACCTACTTTCTCATGTCTTGGACACTGTTAGCTTCTACCTTATGTGCTCATTCATGCTGTCCCTGCACCTGTAGAACTCTTATTTCTTATCTAGATTCAGAAAGTACTGACCTTACATTAGTTATCTGCTGTGACTTTGCTAACCTCAGTTTGGCCATAAGTCTTTTTGAGAGCAGGAATAAATTCCCAAACTTGTCTATAGTTTCAGATTGAGTGGGATTGCTCAGCATCTTGCATACAGCTCACCAGTGTGAGTTCCTGGGAGTTTGCCATACTGAACTTTATACAGTGGCTTTCTCCTCTAGAGATCCACTTCTAGAACCCAACTGTAGGTCACAACCCAACACAGTGTCATGGAACTGAATATGGAGGTAGGAAAAACATTTTTAGTAGGTTTCTAAATGTACAGTGACCAAAACAATTAAGTCAAAGCCCAGTGGTCTTTCATGCTGAATGTAGAGCTTCATTGTGTTTTGGTTCTAAATACTTGTGAGTCCCAATTTGCCCTGTCATGCCACCGCAGAATGTAACAGTAATGGATGGTGCCTAATCCTTTGCTCACATTCCTGATTACTAGATGCCATAAGCTGCTTATAGTATTTTTACTGCACACACAAAAATTACAGTTCTCATAGAAAACAGTGGCTTAAATGTCTGCAAAGATTAAAAAAATTTCTATCATCATTTCTCAGCATATAAATATCAAATTAGTATAGGTTTAAATTGTATTATGGTAGACTGTTTAACTTTAAAATATATATTTATATTAAATATATTTTAAGTATATATTTATAAGTATTTAACATATAAATTTATATGTAACATCTATATATGTCAAGAAATTTCAGAGGAAATGGAGGGGGCATGGGAAAAGTTGAAGGGGATAAATAATATAAATACAACATGTATACATAAAAGTTTCAAAGAATTTAAAAATATATTAAAAAAAATGGTGTTTGAGTTGCTAACTGAACCTTCATAAAGAAGTGTTGAATTCTGGCTAGCTATTGGGACAGAACTTCCACTAGTGCCTGGTATGGCTTTAAAGTATCTCTGCATTTGGATACTATGTATTTGTGTAGAGTGGTGTTCTCAGCATTGAGAATCAGACAACCAAAATATTCAACAGTTATGAAAAACATCAAAACGTCCTGTGTCCTGCATTATCAAATTTTTAGTCACAATTAAATTCCATATGTAAAAATAAATAATCATATCCATTTAATTAACATGCAAATTTGTTTTATGTTTAATAACTGATAAACTTATATATGTCAAAGAAGTGTTTTAAAAAAGTGAATTTCTATGTGATTCATGATTAGAAGATGTTTGATTTGAATGCCTACTTTTGAAGGACTTTGGATTTCTAGATGCTTCCACTGCTAGTTAACGTTAGACATCAAACAGGGTTTCCTGGCCTTGACTACTGTACTCCTATCCTTTTTAATTGACTGTAAACCTAGAATCCACTTGAGTTACAGTAACTTCTAGAAGGTGGATCTTTGAATCCTCCCCTTTGCCCAACCTGCTTGCTTTGTGAAGCCTTCAAGGTGGAGAAACAAACCTTCCCTAGTGTAGGTTAGTCAGTGGCCAACCACCAAACATTGTACTTCGTTATTTCAACCCTGTTCTTCTTCAAGAAGCACAGCTTTATGCAGGCAATGTGTCCCACACTGGCTTCTAAGGTACCTGTACCACAGGGAAGTCTGCTATCACACAGACCTCTCTGTGCTGAGACAGAGCACAGATGGCAAATGGCAGGAATAAATAATATCAACCAGGTTCCTGATTATAGGATTATAGAGACAGCAGGCCATTCAGAGTTCCTAGAACTCTGCCCACCCCCAGGATCCCTCCACTTTAAAGGAACTGTTACCAACAGCTCGGTTTACATATATCCTGCTAAAAATGCTAAAGTAGGGTATATTTGTCAGTTGCACCACTGTATCTCTAAGAATGTTTCTGACATTTCTAGGACTAACTGCTTTCAAGTTCTACCAGCTGTGTGCACCAAAGCCATGGCAGAGCTTATGTCAACAGAACCCAAGGAGTTAGGTGCCAAAAAATTAACAAATAGTGAAGAACAGATGACAGTTGAGAGCCAAAGAACATTTGCTTATATCATCAAAGTCCTGTCTGCTTAGTATGGCATTTAAACATGTGCTAGAGCACATGCCACCAAATTCAGACATTTGTTCTAGCTATGCCACCAACTTGCTTTTCTACCCTTGGATGACTCACTTCCTCTCTTTGGATGCTTCTTTTTCTGTCTGTGAAATGGAAGTTCTGACAAGTGGATGAGAAGAAATGTGTTGGCATATTTCTTTCCTCAGTAGGCTGAAAAATATTTCAACAGTGGTATTTTAATAAGTATTTCTAAATAGTAAGACCAGTGGACTTTCTATATAGCTCTAGGTTCTGTCATAATTGCATTGTGGGCCATCTTCACTCATGCAAAATAATGATTGTTTTCCCATTTGTCCAGATAAGGAGATATAATTAGAATAGAGTAAAAAATTTGATGTCGTACTGTGGAGCTGGAAAATTTGAGTTAGATCCCTAAAGCTCACATATGAAAAGCTGAACTTTGTGATGTGAGCTTGTACTCTCAAAAATGAGAAAGCCGAGACAGGTTCTGTTAGCTGGGTAGCCCAATGACAAGCCTCAAGTCAATGATAGAGCGACAGGTAACCTTTACATTATGTGCATTTGTATATGCACTTGTATATGTGCACCCACCTTAGTACACTCACACAGACAAACATAACAATGACAGCCACACAGTTTGGCCAGTCATTAATGATCTGTAAGGTATTCTGGGTGTGTGAGAGAATTCAAGGCTTTAGTCAGAGTAACAGACAGCAACCAAAGCAAGAAACCAAAATAGGTACTGACACCTCACATTTACTTGGGAGGACCCCTTATACCAGATTAACCCCAGTAACACTCAGATCACAGATCACAAAATACCTGGAGCCCTGTACGAAGGTCACTCAATGATGTTTGTTAACCAGGAGTTGGCTAAACACGAAAGAGGCGAAGGTAGTGATTCCAGATTTCAGATATTCTCCACTGAATCAGCTGGTTTTTCCTCCCTCCATCCATACTAATCCTCCTGAGTCAACCTTTGCATCCATCATTCTTATTTCCTTCTCTCTGGATTCTCCTGCCTCATTTTTCACAGCTATCTGCCTGGTAATGACATGTCCAATATGCTAATGTGCATTGGTCCTTCATATTCCTCAAAAGGTGTAGAAGCTGATGCATCTCTAAGTGTTATAAAATGTTTTCAAACTTGAGTTATGGGCTACTTTCTTATACAGATGTTATGCATTTCCTTTACAAAAAATGTCACTGTCCTGTATAGGTGTCACGATTCCTCTTGATGTTTATTTTTTGCATTCGTGTTTTCCTCCTGCACTCCATTCCCTATATATTAGTGGATCAGGATCTACAATTCATACTCTGGGTCTGTTGCTTAAAATTAAAATGCTCTCTAAGGGAGAAAACGTTGAAAAAAAAGTGTCTTTTCGTGAATTAGCCCTTGAAAGTCATTTACTCCAAAGACGGTTCACAGTAAACAGTCTAATAGAATTGTCCTGGAAGATCAATACCTTTAGTTTATTTTTTAAAGCATATTTTATTTTATACATAAGGGTGTTCTACTTGCATGAGTGTGCAGTCTGTCTGTGTGCAGTGCCCATGGAGGCCAGAAGAGGGAATCAGACTCAACAAAAACTGGACTTATAGACAATTGTGAGCTCCCGTGTGGGAACTAGTTATTGAAATGAGGTGCTCTGGAAGGACACTGAGTTGGGTCTCCAGCCTCATCATTTCCTAATTAATGAGGAGGGCTTCTTATCATTGTTTTAAAGAGGGAGTGTATCTCACCATGTACCAGAGATGACCTTGAACTTCTTATTCTCTTTTGTACACCTCCCATATGTTAGAATTATGGGTGTGTACCATAATTTAAGTTTGTCTGATGCTGGATTGAATCTAGAGCTTTGCACTCCACCAAATCAATGTGTTTGCTATGGAAAATATGTTCAGGTAAAACATAGACCTGCATTAGAGGAACGAACTCTGGTTTTGAGGTAAGAAAGGGAAGAACTAGAATCTCAGCTTTTTATATTAGCTGATGGATAGGTATAAGAAATGACATACTCTGTAGAATCCTTAATTTCATGACTAAGAGTTTTTTTCACTTGGCTGTAAGTGAAGTCATTCCTAGAATGCCATTCCTATCTAATCTAACTGGAAATCTCCATTTATCTTTTGAGGATGAAGCCATGTCTACTGGCTTGCTTTGAAAGCACTTTCTGTTTACCCTCAAGGACAACACATGCTACACAGAGAACTCTGCTGCTATCGTATGACCGATGGCTTGCCCGCCCACCACCAACTTCACTAGTCTTCATTCATATTTGGATTTCCATCCTTTCTTGTATGGGCCTATACTTGTTAGCTTCATGGGAACAAACAGGACAGGAATGTTGGTGAATATGGATATGAAAGAAAGACAGAAAGGACAGTTTGAAGCTAACAAGAGGAGGACAGAAGCTGAGAAAAGAATAGGGTTGAGGATCATATTTCTGACTGAATGAGCCCTTTTCTTCTCCTTTAAAAACTATTATTTATCATTATCTTGTATATAGATGAGTGTGTTTATAATACATGTGTATGTGTGTAGGGATGCTCATGGCACAGCACACATTAAGATGTCAGAGGAAAACCAGTGGAAGTCGGTCTCTCTGTCAGGTGGGGAATGAGGACTGAATGCAGGTCTTTAGGCTTACACAGCACATGTTTCTACCCACTGGGCTATCTCTGGTGAGCAACTCATTTTGTAATTGTCCCAGATGACATGAGGACTGACACAAAGTCCAGGAAATCTACTCAGGTTCTTTGTTGGTCTCCTAAGTTTGTGTTCCTGGCAAAGAAATGTGAGGAGGGGGAGAAGGTGCTCTTTTGAGGTTCTTCTTATAAGTTAGGTCTGGGAAGGCTGAACCATCAAGCTTCAGAGATAGAAATGAAGGTCTTTGAAACAAACAAACAAACAAAAAAATGGAGGTAAAGTAAAACGTACTGCTCTCAGCAAACAAGGGGCCTGGTTGAGAACAAGCCGAAAAATGATGGCTTCTATTTTACAGAGAATGTAATTGAACCTAGGGAATGGCAAGTGATTTATTCAAGTAGGTGAACTGGTAAGAACTAAAACTGTCATCAAAATTTAAAAAATTGCTGTCTCCAAACACTTGGATACTTCTGTTTCTGCTAAAAAAACATTTTTCCTACTTGAAGTTTTTTGAAGAAAGGTGTCAGCATGAAGGAAGGCACCAGGGTGAACAAAACACACAAGGCCAGGAAGTTTATTAAAGGGGATATGAGGGAATTTATGCTCTAACATACTGCAACAATGCTAGCACAAACCAAGATATTCTAAAGAGACGTGCTTCCTTCCCTTTGGTTATGAGACTATTCAATTATTGGTCCCCAGTACATTTCATCAGGAATCTCATGATGGGGAGAGAAAAGGCTGGGGGGTCCAGCACCAGCTGGAGGAGGGACTTTCTCCTAAGAAGAAACTCACATAGTTCTGACAATCTGTCATACTACCAAGCAGGAGAGCCTGGAGCCCAGCCCATGATGACAGGAAAGACCACAGCTTGAATAGAACTGACAAGTCATGTATAATGTCTAAACTTCATTTCAGGACCTCAAAGATGAACGTGCGAGAGTGTCACCAGGCTTCTTTGATCCTTTTCCCAATGTGATCACATTAAATGATCACCTTTTTCTTTAACAGGCCTATTGAGGGTAGGTAGCATGCTTTGTCTCTAATAGTAACTAACAGTTAACAGACTTCAACTCAAACACTTAATAGCAGCAAGGACTGAATTTAACAGAAGGATCATGCTGGCTATGAAGAGCATTTGTGTTTCTAACAGAACTAAAAATCTAACTAAAAACTCTTTGAACTAATGACATACAATTGTAGAAAAACCATGACTTCCATGATAAGCAAACAATACTTGGCTATAACTGATGATAAGTCACTAAAATGGCTGCTTTCCATTGGGTGTGGGTAAGGTAAAGAATGGGAGAAAATGCAAATATTCCAGGAGTGTCCTTTGCAAGGCTCCTCACAGTCTCCCTGGCACTTTAAAGGAAAGGGCTGTAATAGTCCTAGAAGAGCCTTGTGAGGGTAGTTTAAACAGGAAATAATCTAGCATTTCAATAGCAAGAACAAAACACTTGGGCCACAGAGAAAAAGAAAGTAAATTGAAGCATCTCACCTAGGGTGAATACCCCATCTTGTTGAATGAATTCCTCCTTATTTTGAGGTCTTCAGACTCCCATCTCTCAAGTTTTAAAGTTAAATCATTTCTTGTTTGTTTGCTTGCTTTGTTTTACCTTTTGCTTTTAAGGCTTTTATTCCTCATCCACCAGGCATGAATCTATGTATGAAATGGAGTCTGTGCTAATTTTTTCTTCCATATGGAAAACCTAGTATCTCTTTTTATGGTATACTGAGTCCTTTCTGCAATGATCAGGAATAGCACCTTTTCAATAATCATTTGCCTGTAGATGCACAGGCATTCCTGAAGTACCCCCTCTATTCTGCGACTTTGTTGGTACACCCCAAGCACATACACACACACACACACACACACACACACACACTCACAATTTTTACCAGCTGCCAATTTTTATGAGAGTTTATAACAAGAAAAAGTGTTTAGATTTCATTAAATAAATTTCTCATATCCATTTGGGAGTACACATTGCTTTATTTGATTCCACTACTATAATCTCATGACACTTGTAAACTTTTGGTATTAAATTATCTTTGTCTTACTGTAGTAAGCCTAACTTAGCCATGATATATTATTTTCTACATGAGATTTTTTTTTTTTAGCTAGTAATTTGCCTAAGATTTTTATATCTACGTTCACAAATGAAACTACTTTGTAATTTTCATGTCATAGAACTCTATTTTGGGAATCAAGAATAACTTCAATTTACAGAATAAGTTAAAAAGTGATCCAACTTTTCCTGTTTGTTAGGAAAGTTTATTTAAAATTTAAAGTCTTTTCTGACTAAAACTACAACTGCTAGAGCTTATTTCTACTTGACAAGTGGGGATGCTGTGTCCTTTTAGGAAGGCTTACTGTATGGGCTGAGAAAACAGCTTAGTGGGTAAGTATAAGTACTGGACCTGGAGTTAGATCCCTAACATACATATAATTGTCATGTGAGTGTTTAATCCCAGAGTTTAGGAGAAAAGGGGGAAGAATCCTCATAGCAAGCTGACTACCTAGACATGGTAAACTATTGGTTAAAGTGAGAGATCTAGTCTCAATATATAAGATAAAGAACAATCAAAGAAGATACTAAATGAAAACTTCTGGTCTCTACATGCATGTGCATGCACATGTGACTAAACACATATGGGGACAAATTGTACACACACACACGCACACACACACCCCACATATATCTATATAACATACCCACCATCACCACATTAAATGTTCCATGAGTGATAGGATGATAAACTTAGTCTTTGCTGTATACCTAGATCTAAATCTGAGTTCATGCTGGCTATCCATCGCCTGGTGCGTTCCCTTGTTTTTATCTGAGGAGTACTTGACTTTGTAGATCTCTTAGTGTTTTCAAAACTAAGATCTTCTGACTTTACTGCACAATTTGCTAATCAATTTTTGCTGTTCTTTACATCCTTTTATTTTCTTTAAATTTATCCTCATATTCACTGTGTAACATTCCAGGCTTGGCATATTAATTTGAAGCCTTTCTTTATTTTAATACAAACAAACACTGAAGCTTATGCATTCCTCTGTATTCTTATTTACTCTCATATTTTGGACATGAATTGCTTTCAATTTCACTTAGTCTGTAAGTAGTTCTCAGTTTCAATTACAATTACCATTTATAACCACAAAGAACGTCAAAGTGGATTCTCAATTTGAATCAATTAGATGACTTTCATCTTGATGTAATAGGCTTCAAATAGAGATTATTGCACTTGCTGCAGTACAGTATAGTATGATTCTTTAAAATGCTGTAAGAGTTGTTCTATGGTCTGGAACATGGTTACCTTCTGGTTAGTGCTGAATATGCAGCACACTCTAACTGCCCACACAGTTCCTTTATTTACTCTATAAATCAAATATGTCAGCTGTTATTCAAGTATTCTATGTTTTTATTATCTCTTGACATCTTTTCATACTTGAAAAGGATGGTAAAACATTCCACTATGATAGGAGGTTTATCCTTTACTCTGAAGTTATAATGCTTGGTTACATATAGATATAAGTAAAAATTAAAATATATGTGCAACTATAGATATATTTATATTCTTTATACTTTTATTTTTTGAAATATATATGACATGGCACAAGGTATATGTAGACTTGAGATGCTTATACATGACTGGCAAGTTTGATTTTTACTTGTTCTCATCTCTCTCCCACTAATGTTTTATCTGATATCAGTACAACTAGTATAGCTTTCGTTGGGTACTTTTTGATTCTATTTTTGCTTAATGTTACTGTCAATCTTTCATGTTTTCATTAGTTAAGCCTATCTGTAGTAAAGAACATATGCTACATATAATTTACTCTTGAACCTAGAAAATAATTTCATTACTAAAATTGCCTAGAATTCTTCATTTATATTTAAGATTAGAGGCAAGTAGATATTATTGAGGTCCTATCCTTAATGAATTCAAGTTACCTAGTTAGTGTGTGTGTGTGTGTGTGTGTGTGTGTGTGTGTGTGTGTGTTATATGTGTGAATGTATGTATGTGAAACAAACAAAAATATGGGTAGGTAGACAACTCTAGGAATTCATTGGTCAGTCAGCCCACCCAATCATTGAGCTACACGTTCAACTTGTATTCTACCTTAAAAAATAAGATAGAAAGTGATGGAGGAAGGCAGGGTTTGAGATATTTTTTTCTTTTGACTATGTTCACGGTGAGTCCTTAACAGTACCAAGACATGTTTTATTTCTATGCACTAGGATTTTTTTTCCAAATGTTTCTTGTTCTAAGAACATATCAGTTGGACTTCATAACATCATACAAGGGACCGGAAGGACATCTGAGATGTCCTAGACATCATCATCCTTCTGAACTGAGGCCAATCATTGTACTTTGTCAGGGAAAATGAGTGAACTCCCATCTAATATAGAGACTCATTGACTACATACGTAGTTGCTCATTTCAGGCACGATCAGAATATGTTGTTTCATATTATGTACAGCTAGGTCATATACCCTGCGCTGTAATTTTCTTAATGTGAGGCCTTCTTCAATGGTTAGTACTCAGAAGATCACAATGAAAGCTTTTCTGCCACTGTCCCATCTACAGGAAGAAGAGTGAGACATGTGCTTGCTTTCTTCACTTTGACCCTCCTACACTTGTCATGGCTCTTGCAGTGTTTATTTATACCCATTTCCATCCAGGTTTCTCTGCCGTTCTACAGTGTGACTTAAAAGTAAGAAGTTATACACATCTCTTCTGTAATGCCTGGCATGGAATGGGCCTCTCAACAAATATTTTTGCTTGAATTAAATTAATGGATTTGGGGAGTTGACATGTATCAAAACAACTGGCATCAGATGAAAAGAGGAAAATCCACACAAGCTGGTTCTTTGCTCCAGCAGCTTTATGATTTCCAGAAAGTCAAAGAAGGTGAAAGAGAATAGCCAATAGAGATAAAGCCATGTTCTTTCTGTTCCCCTGGGACCTTAGATCTTCCACCACATTTCCCACAGGCTCACAGACAACTGTTTCCTGCCAATGACCACACCCATCTTCCCTATGTTGAAGATGTGAGCTACATCCCGCCATGGCACCTATTCACCCACCTTTAAATCAGACACATCTCTGTAGCACTGCTCAGAGCGGGTGTGGTCTGACAGCTGCACATTCCAGAAGCAGGGAAGCTGATACACCAGAAAGGGGTTCTGTTTGATAACAGCATTGAAAATATCCTGTGGAATAAAAGCCAAAGACACAATGAAGCTAATGGCAAGTTCAGCTTAGAGGAAGACATCTTTTGAGTATCTTGCTTTGAGTACAGGATTAATGCTCCCACTGTGAACAGTCCTCCTACCTGTTTTCTACAGAAACTAAGGGGTAACACTTGGGCAGGAACAGGCCAACCTAGCTGACTTGATGCTTATGAGTCTAGGTGGTCATCATCCAGGGAGTTCACACAGAGCAGACAGCCAATGACTTTCCCATGATGAGTATCCTAAAATAAAGGAAGTCTCTCTTTCTCTCCTTTCCCCATCTTAGGTTGGAGCCCTGTGCTATCCTGAGCCTTCTGGAGAAGAACCAATGGGATGACAAGTGGCTCACATCATTTAGAGGGTTGAGACAAATTACATATCCTCACTCTCAGCAGCTCTTTCTTGGGGCTTTTGGTTAGCCTAGTGATGGAGGTTCCTTGGATTTCTACAGGCCACAGCATCCAGAGTATACCTCCTTATTTCAAATTCCACTTATCCAGGAAGATTCTTCCCACACTTTAAATACACACACACACACACACACACACACACACACACACACACACACACA